>CAIGRL010049007.1:0-14403 GCA_903798325.1 Fraxinus xanthoxyloides
GTTTACTTTTTGTCATATTTGATTGGGTTTCAGTCCATGTTTTATATTGTGTTAATCTTTATTGGATCTCATGTGTTTTCTGTTTTTTCATTTCCTTGGATCAATTAGTTTGAAATATGATTGTTCAGAATTTTGATGATGTTAGGTTCACTCATTCCTTGTAGCTGCTGGACAGTAAAATATCTTCTAAATAACTTATAAATTTGTTGTGTAACCGTATCTAGTTATTTTATCTTCTCTTGTGGGCGGATATGTAGAAAAACTAGCATGCTTATTATATTGCCATTCCTTTATGCTGCACATTTATTATGCTCCCATCAGTGTTTAAGCACATCTGCAGTGATCTGTTTTCCTTAAAGCATCTTCAATTTTTTGAGAAAGGTGAAATTTTGTCTTGTTAGTGTTGATTCTATTCTCAAATTAGTCTATTGTGTTACTAGTGAATTTTCGCACTTTCTTTGTTTTTATAATGTAATTGTAATTCTGCAAACATTAACTAATTCGGGCTTATACATTTTTTGCTTATTTATTTCAGACCCCATATCACTGGTTAGGGATCACAGAGCAAAGGAAGTTTTAACAGCTCAAGGTGTTGCTGTCCGTTCCTTTAACGCGGACTTGCTTTATGAACCATGGGAAGTTCATGATGGGGAAGGTCGTCCGTTTACAACCTTTACTTCATTCTGGGACAGATGCCTTAGCATGATGTATGATCCCCAGGCTCCACTTCTTCCACCTAAAAGAATCATCTCCGGTCTGTTTCCTCACAGAAACTTCATTACACTTCTTCTATCTTGGAGTCTATCAACAATTGTGATATAATAGANTTACACCCGTAAGCAAAACCTTTTAAAGCCATACTGCCAAGAGCGCTCATAAATTGTCTGGGGTATGCAGTTAATGCAAACGCAGAATCACTGGTTAGGGATCACAGAGCAAAGGAAGTTTTAACAGCTCAAGGTGTTGCTGTCCGTTCCTTTAACGCGGACTTGCTTTATGAACCATGGGAAGTTCATGATGGGGAAGGTCGTCCGTTTACAACCTTTACTTCATTCTGGGACAGATGCCTTAGCATGATGTATGATCCCCAGGCTCCACTTCTTCCACCTAAAAGAATCATCTCCGGTCTGTTTCCTCACAGAAACTTCATTACACTTCTTCTATCTTGGAGTCTATCAACAATTGTGATATAATAGATTTTCACTAACTTTAGGGAATATTATTGTTTTTATTGATCTTATTAAATTCCAATCTTTTCGATTACACTAATCAATTGGTGAAAACATCTTTATATCAGACCTGAATGACAGTTCAATTCCACCAATGGTACACCACTAACATAAAACACTTGCTAAACCCACTGATTGGGATCACTAACACTTTGATGTTAATATTATGATATTTTCCAAAACAATGCAGAATATAGATTAGAGGACGACATTTTCAGTCCTCCTGTTGTCTTCATGCAAGCAATGCTTGTTAAATGTTCCCTAGCATTCTTGAATACTTTCCATGAATTTCTTGTAATTGGATACAAGTACTAGAATTCTTCTTCACTCTGTCAGATCTCTCTCTCTCTCTCTTATCTCTTTCTTCCTTCTATTATTTCACTGTCTTGTTGATTGTTGGTTGTTAATTTGATTGCACGATTTTGGTTGCAAGTTAAGAGTATGAAAACTGTGCTACAGGATCTCATTACTTTCCTACATCTCTGCTTATATATAAAAGGAAAAACTTAATTAATCCCCATATCCTGTGCCTTGCTGATTCTCTTCTCACACTTCAGATCAGCATGTGTGTAGTTGGTATAATCTGCGTACACACACACACACTATAGTATGAATTGTTTGATTTCATTGATATATAAGACAGCTGAAACTAGTCTTTGACAACAGAATTATGCTTAATCCCATTCTTTCTCAACTTTGAACTAAAGGTGAGAATCTGATATTGTTGATTAAGTAAATGATTGTGCATGTTAGCATATTGAGCATATTTTTTATAATAAAGATCTATATCTCGACTCTGCCTTGTATTTGGTAACAGCTTGATTTACCTGGTTGTTTGGAAATATAGCGATATTATTGTGTCTTAACCCTTGAGTTTTCAAATACAAAGATTACTGTTAAATAGATTAAGCACCAATGATAAACACTTCATCGGCTGGTGGCTTTCAAAGTAGCAGTTCAAATCCATCCATGTGTGTGTGTGTGTGTGTGTGTGTGTGTGTGTGTGTGTGTTGTGTGTGTGTGAGAGAGAGAGAGAGAGAGATTTTCCTTCTATTGGTGTAGCTTTTTAAACCTCATATTGGTTGTCTATCGGTGATCAGCTTCATTATGTCCGACAGATTTACCAGTTAGTTTTACCTGTCCACTTAATTAATGGCACCAATAGTTAGTGTTAATATGTTTGGTGTCGCAGCTTCCATAAAAAAATTATGTTGATGTGAATATTATTAACATGTTAGATTTCACATGTTTCTTATAGACCTTCATTCCCGTATTTACTTTATGTTGAGCAACTATTATTCAACCTCGCTGTTTTTCATGAGTATTCCCCTAATATCTTTTGTTTGGCTCTTCTAGCTGATGTGTCAAGATGCCCTTCAGACAATTTGGTATTTGAAGATGACTCCGAGAAAGGAAGTAATGCACTTCTAGCGCGGGCATGGTCACCTGGCTGGAGTAATGCTGACAAGGCCCTAACAACCTTCATCAATGGACCACTAATAGAGTACTCCATGAATTGCCGAAAGGCTGATAGTGCTACAACCTCGTTTCTCTCCCCCCATCTACATTTCGGAGAAGTCAGCGTTCGAAAAGTTTTTCATCTTGTTCGCATGAAGCAAGTTCTTTGGGCCAATGAAGGGAACAAATCAGGTGAAGAGAGTGTCAATTTGTTCCTCAAGAGTATTGGCCTTAGGGAATATTCAAGATACATGAGTTTCAATCATCCATACAGCCACGAAAGGCCTTTACTTGGTCACCTAAAGTATTTTCCCTGGGTAGTGGACGAGAACTATTTTAAGGCATGGAGACAAGGCAGAACTGGTTATCCACTCGTGGATGCTGGTATGAGAGAGCTGTGGGCCACTGGTTGGTTACATGATCGGATACGAGTCGTCGTCTCTAGTTTCTTTGTGAAGGTTCTGCTGCTTCCTTGGAGATGGGGAATGAAGTATTTCTGGGATACCCTATTAGATGCCGACCTTGAGAGTGATGCCCTTGGTTGGCAGTATATATCTGGCACTCTTCCCGATGGTCGTGAGTTGGATCGTATTGATAATCCACAGGTACACATTGATGATCTTTGCATGAATTCGTGCTAAGTTTACTTCTAGCAAATTTGCATAAATTATCGAGACTTCTGCTCATATTTATTTATGTTGGTTTGCATAAATTATACCAGGTAGCTCTCCCAAATGTGACATTTAGATTGCATTCAAGTACTAATCATAGTTTTTCTTGGAAACTGTTACAATAGAGGCGGTAAACATGTCTTATTGTCCATTTGACAGCTTGAGGGTTACAAGTTCGACCCCAATGGAGAGTACGTTCGGCGATGGCTTCCTGAACTTGCTAGATTGCCAACTGAATGGATACATCATCCATGGAATGCACCAGAACCTGTACTCCAAGCGGCTGGAATTGAGCTCGGCTCCAATTACCCTCTTCCCATTGTTGAAATTGATGCTGCAAAAGCCAGGTTACAAGAAGCTTTGTCACAGATGTGGCAGCATGAAGCAACGTCAAGGGCTGCAATTGAGAATGGAATGGAAGAGGGACTTGGAGACAACTCGGAATCTGCCCCCTTCACATTTCCCGAAGACACGCAAATGGAGACGGACCATGAACCTGTCAGAAACAACCCTGTAAATACAGTAATTCGACGTTACGAGGATCAGATGGTCCCGAGTATGGCTTCTTCTTTGGTCAGGTTTGATGATGAAGAAACCTCTATTGATCGCAGAAATTCAGCAGATGATAGTCGAGCAGAAGTACCAACCAATGTTAATGTAAATTTAACTGAAGAGCCAAGAGAACCGCATGGACATGATGTTATGCAAACAGTTAGAACCGTCAACACTTTCCCGCAATTTACTTTTGCAATGGGTCAGAGAGATTCTGAAGATTCAACAGCAGAATCATCCAATAGCAGTAGAAGAGAAAGGGACGGGGGTGTAGTTCCAGTTTGGTCTCCCTCGAGTTCTAATTTCTCTGATCAATTCGCTGGTGAGGACAATGGTATTGGAACCAGTTCCTCTTATTTGCAAAGGCATCCACAGTCTCACCAGCTAGTGAACTTGAGGCGGCTTTCTCAAACTGGGTAAGCTAAACATAGAAGTTTGAACTATTGAAACTTTTTATTTATAGCTTCCGTTTGATCCCCATTCTCCTCCCTTATAATGCATTTTCATGTCACATCACATGGGGTCCGCTACAGTGTTGGGTTTTTTTGGTCAAATGAATTGTGTACAAAATTACATGTTTGCCCTCCTCTTATCTTCTTCATTGGCAATGAGAAGAACCCATGTGAAATATGATGACTTTTTTCATATGGGCAGGTACAAATACATGTATGATTGGAATTTTATTCACATTAACACATACTATGTTTGACCCGCATTATTTTAAAATTCATTCTTTCAAAACTAATTTCCAATCAAACATTTTTAACAAAACAATATTTTCCGTCTTATCCAATTTTTTTCCTAAAAAAATTATAGTGTCATTGCTGCTGTGTCATATAATCGTAAAGTATGTCTCACTCACTTTGCTGCATTTCATATGCATTCATTTCGACATGCATTTCGTCTTCACCGTTAGGTAGCTCCACTTCAGATGCACCGCCGTTTGTCTCTGTTCTCGTAAACGCCTTGTCCACAAATCTAGTACGACGTAAGAAATTATGAATACCCATCGTTGCGACGACAAATACAACTTGTGTTTTAAACGAATAGCTAGGTATACGGTCAAGGATTTGCCATCTTTGCTTCCACACACCAAAGACACGCTCAATCACGTTTCTGCACAAAATGTGTCTGTAGTTAAATCTCTCACGAGCATTCCGGAAACGTCGACGACGACTCATTCCATCGTCGCGAAACTCTTGAAAATGGTACAATATATCTGATCCTTTGTATGGGCTATATATCCCAGTCGATGAGCAAAATCGGAGTCAACCAAATAATACTTACTCGACACTGGTAGCGAAAAGTAAACTTCTGGACTGTATATAACACGAGCCAATATTCGAGCATTGTGCATATCCCCGGGGTGCCAACAAACACAAACGTGAAACATAAATTGAAATCACATGTGGCCAACACATTTTGTATCGGTACTCCTTTTCGGCCTATGAAACTCACACGCTCGTGATTTGGTAGTACAATTTTCACATGCGTTCTATCAATAGCTCTAATTCAATCTTGAAAGATTAGTACTTAGTCGGGTCCGGCCTGTAGGGATCCTCTCCCTGGTTATAGTTCGGACTGGGTTTTATGAGACGTGTTGATAGCGCAACGACGGCACGAAGAACTTCTTTGAAGTAATGGCATACTGTTAGCAACAAATGGTTAAATATTATGTCACATCCAGGTATACATTTCCATGTGCTAATATCCACAAGAACATTTCAACTTGCTCGTAGATATCTACATGCTGGTTACCACATAAGTCATATTCGTCACGTAGAATGTGCACAAAATGTCGCAACACTTGTGGGTATATTCAGAATTCTTGATAGCACATATATCCGTTCTCTTCCATTGCTTCTTTCATAAACATGTGTCCATTTCTGAAAAAGAAAATCTTTGAATACAACGCCGCCGTTTACAATAGTAGTTTCTCACGTCGTAGTATGCGATCCTACAATAAGTAACACAGTTCGTTACGTCATCCGCCAATTGGCAGAAAAACTAATCATTTTTGAATTCTTCTCTCATTGGAGCCCGATAGAAGCACACAATTGAAGTTAAGATCATCCATTGCGTTATTGATATTTAAGAAATTGTTAAATTTCTTATAAGCATGTTGAAGAATTTTTTTTAACAGTGCAAATTTGTGTTACTAACCTCATGACTTTACATATCATAATTCCTTGTTCGAAGAACTAATTTATAGAGTAGTAAATGTGGCATGTAAGTTGTTTTCTTTGATTTACCTTTCATTGCATGTTGTACCAAATTTTCTAAAAAAGAAAAAAAAATTGAAAACTGCATCACATTATACATGTTTAACTTTTTTCAACCAATGTTGAAAGATTCCCTAAAAAATGTGTATTACTTACAAATTTTGTCTACCGTGCATGTACTATTTGTGGTAAGAAATAAAGTAAACAATTTTAAACACATACCTACACAACACAATAACATATGAAATGGAAGAAAATTATAACGTACATGGGTACAGGTACAGAAAGCTGTAATTGTCATGGGGGAAAAAGAAATGGCCAAACTACTATCGCAAAGAAGGTTACGTATTGTAGGATCGCATACTGCGACGCGAGAAACTACTATCTTAAACAATAACTTCTTTCTTTTTCCAGAAATGGCCACATGTTTATGAAAGAAGCAATGGAAAATAACGGGCATATATGCTATCAAGAATTCCGAAAGTATTGCGACATTTTGCACATTCTGCGTGACGAATATGGCTTATGCGGCAGCCAACATATAGATATCTATGAGCAAATTGGAATGTACTTGTGCATATTAGCACGTGGAAAAGGATACCGCATGTGACAACGATATTCAACCATTTGTTGCAAACAGTATGCCATTACTTCAAAGAGGTTCTTCGTGACGTCGTTGCGCCATCGACACGTCACATAAAACCCCGTCGAACTATAACCAGGGAGAGGATCCCTACAAATCGGACCCGAATAGTCATCCAATCTTCATGATTGCATTGGAACGCATGTGAAAGTTGTGCTACTTCGTCACGAGCGTGTGAATTTCATAGGTCGAAAAAGAGTACTGACGCAAAATGTGTTGGCCGCATGTGATTTTAATTTATGTTTCACCTTTTTGCTTGCTGGCACCACCGGGAATACTCACGACGCTCGAATACTGGCTCGTGCTAAATATAGTCCAAAAATTCACTTTTCTCAACCAGCGTCAGGTAAGCATTTTTAGTTGACTCCGATTTTGCTCATCGACCGAGATATATGGCCCCATACAAAGGATCAGATATATTGTACCATTTTCAAGAGTTCTACGACGATGGAACGGGTCATCGTCGACATTTTCGAAATGCTTGTGAGAGATTTGATTACGGACACTCTTCGTGCAGATACATGATTGAACGTGCCTTTGGTGTATGGAAGCAAAGATGGCAAATCATTGACCGTATGCCTAGCTATTCGTTTAAAACACAAGTTGTCGTCGCAACGATGGGTATTCATAATTTCTTACGTCGTATTGGATTTGTGGACGAGGCGTTTTAGAAAGCAGAGACAAACGACGGTACATCCGAGATGGAGCTACCTAACGCTAAAGACGAAATGAATGCAACGAAGTGAGCGGGACAGACTTCGCGATTATATGACACACCAATAATGAGGCTATAAATTTTTTAGGATGTACAAGATTTTTCACGTGTATTGTAATAAATTTTTTAGGATGTGCAATAATTTCCACGTGTATTGAACATGGACAAATAAATTGATATGGGGGTGTTTGATGCACGTTATTGAGGGAAAAATGTATTTTACATAGTTATGTGATCGAGAATATGTGGTTAGAAGAGAGGAAAAAATTTGGATGAGATAAAAAATATTATTTTATTGAAAAATGTGCGATTGAAAATTAGTTTTGAAAGAATGAATTTTGAAGGAATGTGGATCAAACATGGTATGTGTTAATGTGAATAAAATTCCAATCGTACTCGTATTTGTACCGTCCCATATGAAAAAAGTCTTCATTTTTTACATGGGTTCTTTTCATTGCCAATAGATTGAAGAAGATGAGAGAATGGGGATCAAACGGAAGCTTAGCTTTGACCGAAATTTTGAGTTTGGCACTTAACTTCATTTTGTTTCAATTGCTCACCGGACTTAAATTTCTTTTTACAATTTTGTCATCCTGTCCATAAGCTCACTCTGGATATAACTATTAATGGATGTACACTATTTCAGAGGATACGATTTTTTACTCTATTGGAGTTGGTAACATTCTCTGAAACATCAATGTTTATTTCGCACTTCCCTGACAGACAATCCTTACAGGTGATGATATACTGGCCTGGAGGTTGAGAAACAAGATATTGTCCATAGTGGTCCGTGGGACAAAACCATTAGCCATTGTACAACATGCATCTCTTTCGTCACTGATCTTATCTGATCAACAATTCATGCTGTCTGAAGTTTCAAAAAATTGGATCAGGTGGTTCATATTCTGCTTGTTTATTGCTGTATCATACTTGTAGTTTTGCTGTACAGTATATATTTTCATGAGTGCAGACGTGTCATTGAAGGATGTGCCGTCCTCTAATAAATGCAGGTCTGTTCCTTTATTTTTTTATCAACCGTGCAGATATTATAGTTGGATTTTTCTGCATTTTTTTTCTTTTTGGATGATGGTTTATCTATGAAGTTGCATATCCTTTAATAGCTTATGTACTGAAGATTTAGATAAATAACTTTGTTCCTCCTGACAACTTAACGCTTAAGCCTATAATGGTGGTTGAACGTGGTATCGGAGCATGTTAACTGATCTGTGTTCTCGTTGAAAGTGATGACCGTTTTAACTTAAATTGATTTGAGGATTATTAATCAGTTGGAGTGAAAAACTCAAAAAACTACCATATATCTAATGTGAAATACTACTATTGGGATTGTCACATGCCATCGTAAAAATAAGCTACTACACTGATGTTCATCTTCCTTCGAGATTCTAGCACGAAGTCCATTTTGCTAATCCAATCTCAGTACTACATTCGGTTGTTTGATATACTTCCACATGGTTGAATACATGTTCATGCCTCGGGACGTAGATATAGATCATTGTATATACTTCTAGCACTCTCTTTATGCTTTCCCGGCTTCCATGGCTGGAGAAGACTGTATATCAGGCTTGCAGCTATGGCTCCAAGAATGGGGGCGACAACAAACACCCATTGATTTTTATAGACACCAGAGACTATTGCTGGACCTATGCTTCTTGCAGGATTCATAGAAGCTCCAGTAATCGGCCTGCATTTTTTCAATTCACTAATAAGTACATTTAAGAACTCCCTTTATTCTGCTTCCCTTATCTTTTCTATTTTCTTGTGTTGCAATTTTGATAACCTAATGGAAATTGTGACTAGAAGTTCATATTAAGAGAAAAATAGTGCAGAATGGTGTGATCATTTCTTGTTTACTGCTCATGTAAATAAGATAAAATATATAACTTTTTTCTTACTTTCAATTATAAAAAAGTTAATTATTCTCAAATTAAGTTTTACTTGCCATCAAAGTATACTAATATGCTCACACATATCCCTTTTGACCAACAAAAAAAATTATTTATTTTATAAATTTATGTTGTTATTAACCTTTTAAGCTTAGCAAACATGCATGAAGCTTGTGCGATGTGACTTACCCTGCAACAAGGGCATTAATTAACACCGTAGCTCCAATTGCAACTCCAGCCAGTTCATTATTCTGATTTCATCAACAACAAATAGCGAAGTCAGTATTTGAATGATCTGTTATACGGTTGACAAGTACCGATAACGCTTAGATAAACCTGTGCAAGAACTAAATATAGAGATACAACGACGAGAAATACGTACTGCTCTATCATCAGAAGCTACTCCACGTATTGTGAGCATAAGAACAAAAGTGATGATGAATTCCCATATAATAGCTTCAAGATCAGTAGTTGAACTGGAATAACGAGTGAGAGTGGGTAGTATATCAGTTTGGTCATTGAATAGTACTTTCAGGGTGAGGCATGCAAGTGTTGAACCCAAAAACTGAGATAAAACGTACAACGGTACCTGCAAGGCGATTCTGAAATGTTCAAAAAATGATGATTGGATAGTACTGAACAATCCAAATTTCGTGTACAAATTATATTCTTACGTGAACAAGTGGTAGTTTTCGCGCGGCTGCAAAGCCAATGGTAACTGCAGGGTTGAAGTGCCCACCAGAAACATGGCCAAGTGCATATATCATTGCCATCAAAGCCAGTCCCCACACCATTGCTAAACCCAAAACTGTAAGTGTCTTCTCTCGATCAACTAGAGCAGCACCGCAACCCGCAAAAACAAGAACATAAGTGCCCAAAATTTCTGCTATAATCTGTTCACTCAAGCACAAAGTATCCATTAAAATTTTGTATCTTGTATTGTCTAATGCGATCGTTTAAAAACTTACTTGTTGGTAGTACGACGGGGAAACGGAATCTCTTGGAGGGAATTCTTGTGCAGAGTAACCCTTTGCTTCCTCTGTAATGGACAAGTCTGTAGGTAAATTTTGTTTAGGGGAAAAGCTAATAATAGAAGGTGAATTTGCCATTGCAGAAGCAAGATTTTCTCTGGCTATTTTTGAAGTTTGATATGGTGTCTGCTTGTCACTAACAATTTATAAGTCTCCATATAGTTTAATTATCACTTATATAACAGAATAAATGGGGTTGAAAAGGTCAAATTATTAATATATTTTTTTCAATCTACCATGATATAAGGTGGAAGTGCCATTAGTTGTTTACGATGAAAAGTCTTCAATAGGCATATTATAGTGGGACTAAACTAAAACTTAACTACATGTCACTCAATTTTATTTGTCACAATCGAATTGTTTAAATTCTACTTTCCAATTCAATAAGGTTAATCCATACGAAAAATAATGTAAATATTGGCATGGCTTTAATAACGCTACTCTAGATGCAAATGAACAAATGAAACGTTATTGCGTCCGTTTTTGTTTGTCGAGATAATGAACTTGAAGGAAGCGACATGAATAGGGGCCCTTCTAGCAGAATTTCTGTTTTTGCTTCTACTTTTGTAAAAAGACCTTAGGACGTGTTCGATCGTACTTAAAATCGGATTAAAATTGAAAAATTAGCCGTTATTGTTGACTTTTATTATACGAGTGAAACCCTATAACGACTATATTTTCAATTTTAATTGGATTTTAAGCATGATTAAACACGCTTTTAGACAAAAAAAATAAATACTTTCAGAAAATTATCTAAACATGTTCAAAAGTAACTTCTTAATCTCAAAAGTAGCTTTCGATTTTTCAAAAACCCTACCGAAGTGCATTAAATTAAATTATAAATTGAGAGAAGACTTTCTCGAATAGATTCTACAATCAATTACTTGGCCGGCCATTCGGGTGCTAAGCACAAAAAGCACATAACAAGTTGGGTCAGTCCAAAATCAGTATTCCTTTTGAAAAGTCCATGAAATTGAAACTAGAATTTAGAAGTGAACATGAAAGGATAAGAATAATTAGTAAAAGACAGGAGAGGCCGGGCCGGAAAAGCATCTAAAAACAGTCCTTTGTATAAGAATTGTTGGACGCATTCTCTTATCCCTTCTTCAAAGCATGCATTAGAGACTTGGATAGCTATTTATGATGTAACTTTAAATTCGGTAGATCCCCTCGTAAGTTCAGGTTTAATTTGTCTTCAAAAACGTTATTGAGTCTTGAAAGTCCATCATAATACAAGTTTATGACGTTCCTAAGTTTTTTCATCAAATTCTCATTCTGAGTCCTTCTCTCGTTATTGTTTCCGTTAAAAAAAAATTGTTAAGATAAAATAAAAAACTCATTTGTTCCCAGCGAAAAACGAAACAAAATAAGAAATTAAGACTAAATAATTATCCATCTTTTTAAAATACGTTAAACAATTTTTTGACGAAAACTTTGATTAAAGATGCTAGTTAAAGAAGGATTAAAGATAAGAAAATGATGAAAAAAAGTTAATTATATAAGTGGATTTTACCATTACGTCATTGTCTCATTGACCAAACCTCACCTATGGTATTTTAATAAGGAAAAATTGCATATTTTGTACTCAACTTATCAAAAACGTTGCAGTTCTATCCCAGCATTTAAAAATAGCACCAGGCATCCTCAACATTTAAAGAAATATGCATGGTTCGTTCTTGTTGACAAAATCTATCCAATTTGACCGTTAAGATCATGTAAAATTTTCCTTCCCCTTTAAAAACCAAAAGTTTGAACTCTTAAAAAAGTAATATTTCCAACAAAATGTTTATGATTTTTAAAGCATATTATATAGTATAATGGCTTTATTTAAATGTAGAACACACGCTAGATTATCTTAAAATGGACAAGAAGTTTTAGTTGATGGTAAACATCGACCAAAGGCCACATCCCACATCACCATCCTACCTTACTCGATAAGGCCATATATACGGTAATCAAGGTGCACATCTGCCGAGGTGCCAGAAAGAAGCCAACGATCACCTAGACAAGATGTTATGCATACTGCAGGGAGGAAATTCGAGGCAAATAACCTCTTCATTGATGGGAAGCATTTCCCACCTTATATTTTTCAAAAAATCTTCTGTACAAGATCTTTCATGATTGATTGATGTGACATTTCTCGAGCAACCACCCTACCAAATCAACTTGTCAAGTCTACTATTTACATGTCGACTTAGGTTATGGGTTGCTAATGGTTAGAAAATATTAAACGCACTTGAGCCTAGAATCGATAGAACAACGCATGTGACTAGGCACTTCAACCGTTGAGATCAGGTAACTTGTTTCTTCATTCAATAGTTATCATTTCATCTCTTTTACTATAAAAGCAAACACTTAGTGCTATTTAAAAGTAATACAATTTTATATACTCAACTATAACTTTGCTCTCGTATTGTCATTTCTACTCTTAGATTCAACCCATTTTTACTTGGTTGTTCACTTTTTAGCACATCCCACACTCAAATATTCACTCGTACATAGATTGACTTGACCATCGGAGTCTTCGAGGCCGTCTCCACCCTAGAGAAGGTCACGTGCTATAATAGTTTGTCTAAATGTGCAGGAAGGAACTACGTGGACATGCGAAGGATCATCATCTATTGACCACGTTATCAGTTCAGATTTTGAGATCAACATATTCAACTCCAAGGACTCCTAGAGTTCTTTTGCCAAAAAGAAAAAAGTACTTCAAATTTATGGAATCTAGTTTGGACAATTCTATTAATCTTGTTTAGCTAAAATAAGTTAGGCATATATAAAGATTATGGGAAAGTTTCATATCTAAGAAGTTAACTATAATCCATTTCAAAACTAAGAAATACATTTTAAAATTTCAAAAATCAGATATTATTAAATTTTATTTATGAAATAATTATCTAAAAAAATATTGTATTAATTTAATATATTAAAATCACAATTCTATACAATTTGGTCACAAATTATTTGTTGATCACAAATAATTTTTTTTATAGGTTACGAATTATTTTACCGTCACAAATTAAAAATTTTATAGATCGCAATTTATTTATTGATCACAAATTATGAGTTTTATAAGCCACGATTCAAATTTTTAGGTTACATATTATTTATTGGTCACAAGTTATCAATTACGTTGATAAAAAAAATATCCAATTTGTTGATCACAAACTCAAATAATTGGCACAATCAATCAAATAATTCGTCACAAACCTCACCCCACGCCATCCTACCCATAACTACCTCACAACCGCCGCGACCACACCACCATCGTAGCCAACAACACAAACACCACAAATTAAAAAAATTATAGGTCACAATTACTTTGGTTACATGCGATCACCACCGTCGTCATTTGTAAATTGACCCCCAATTTGAAATTGCAAGCAAGGGCATGTAATTTCAGAAGTCTCCAAATTCTTACTCATACCCTTATCTCCACCCTTTTTATGTGGTTGCTAGCATCGTTGTCGTCGGGCAACGCTGTGGGGCAACTCTACCATTTGCGGCACTGGGCAACTCTATCATTACCAACATGGGGAAACTCTATCGTAACCACCACCGTCAACTGCTACAAAGCAGTGTCGCAACGTATAGCTGAGCGTCAACGAGATAGTATCGCAACGCTGTTCAACCAACATCATCACACGCATGCGGCATCATTGTCGCTGTGTANCCCAATTTGAAATTGCAAGCAAGGGCATGTAATTTCAGAAGTCTCCAAATTCTTACTCATACCCTTATCTCCACCCTTTTTATGTGGTTGCTAGCATCGTTGTCGTCGGGCAACGCTGTGGGGCAACTCTACCATTTGCGGCACTGGGCAACTCTATCATTACCAACATGGGGAAACTCTATCGTAACCACCACCGTCAACTGCTACAAAGCAGTGTCGCAACGTATAGCTGAGCGTCAACGAGATAGTATCGCAACGCTGTTCAACCAACATCATCACACGCATGCGGCATCATTGTCGCTGTG
>CAIGRL010049031.1:0-22450 GCA_903798325.1 Fraxinus xanthoxyloides
ATTTTTAGGAAAATCTTTTTCTTGTAAAACATTTTCGTTCTATCCATTTTCCACTCTTGTAATCAAACGGACCCTAAATAAAAATGGGCCAAACCCGTGTTCCAATCGGTTAGATCCTTCCGTAAAATTGCCAAGTATATTCGGTTCGGGTCACCTACCGGGAATGGCCGGTCTTCCTTAAATCCTCTCTTCCAGTGAAAGCAGTTCAGTCTTCTCCCTCTCCTCTCTCTCTCTCACACACGCAGAGGTGCAGAGTAATACACAACGCTCAGGTGGAGCGACGACTGGTATAAACACGTAACGCCCTAATTACACGCGCTCTTTCGCCTTTTGTATATCTCCTTACAAATGTACAATCAAAGTGCATTCCCTTTGTGACATGGGCTGAGCCGGGTCGGGTTTGAAGAACAGAGACCCCGGAAAACCCTGCCACTGCCAATTGAAAACTCTGACTTTAATGTCTAAGGACATAGTACTGTTCAAAAACCCCAGTTTTAAAAAACCCCCGAAACATAAACCTTAGGAATTTTGTTTCTAATTTGAGTTTTTTAATTTCCTGTTTTGGTTTATTTTTCATAAGCTAATTCTTTCGTGATTATTTATCTAGAAATGTAAGTAATGAATTTTCTTTTTCTTTTTCTTTTTCAGATGATATTCTGAATTCTAGTATTCATAGCTCGAAGCCAGCGGCCAAACAATGGTGAGTTAGAAATTGTAGTATTTTGATACATTAAAACACATATAAACTCGCTATTCCGTGGTTGTAGTTTCTTAGTTATCCTTCTAAGCCATTTCTGTGTTAGTATTGTTTATGATTTGTCATCTATTTAAGCTTTTGATGGAATTTTGAGAAGGCTGTTTATTGGAATTTCAATTTGAATTGCAGTCAGACATAAGAAAATGGTTCATGAAGCAACACGATAAGGGCACTGGGAATGGGAATGCATCAAAGACTGCGAAGCCCTCTGGAGTTGAGAAGCCTGTTGTCATTCCTCGGCCTGAAAAATCGGTTTGTTTCTTTTAAATGTGACTTTTTTGGTTATAGAAGCTTATTTTTATCACGAATAGAAAGTCCAAGAGGAGTCAATTTTGTTGAAGAAAAATAAATTAGCAATCTTAGTAACTAGAATGATTTTCAACTGTAGATTTGTAAAGCATTTTATCTTGTTTTTGAAAATTAATTGATATTTTATATTTCAGTATCAAGCGCTGTTCAACTTGTTGCTTAGGAAGCAGATGGGAAAGATAAAGAAAAACAGACAGAAATATAACAGCGATTTAATAGACACTAGCAGATGTGAAATGTGGTGATGTAGGCAACTAAATGTAAACACAGAATTGGCAAAGTCGAACCAACATTCATCTCTTTCTTTGTTTTGATCTTTTGTTTTAGATTTCTCCGTGTTTTTTTTTTAATCAGCAATTAGAAACAGAAAAATTAGACTGGCATTTTACGTTTATTTTGGTTCCCAGGTACAAGAATCCCAAGAAAGTTCTGGCAGAAGGAAAACCAGCAAATATTTTTCTAAAGATAAACAAAATGTGAAAGATGAGATGGAAGTTGAGGAGGTTTCAACAAAAAGAAAGGCCCAAAGGGGTAGTGGGGAGTTAGACAGTGATGTCAAACCCCCACCTGGGAAAAAAGTTCACAAAGTCGAGGATGACGAGGATGATGAAGATTTTGTCACGCCTTCTAGGAGGGTATCAGTTGATTCCACCCGGAGCAAGAAATTGAACAGTGGGGTGGGTAAGGGGGTTGCTCAAAAGCTTACTGATGAAAGTGACGAAGATGATGCTGGAAAAGCAAAATCTAATCTCAAACCTGCTGGTAGGGGGCGTGGAGGGAAAAATGCTTCAACCACTTTAACTACTACTACAGACATGGATGCTGATGGAAGTGATAAAGAGGATGTTGATGATAATGATACTAAATCTACCAAATCTGGTGGACGAGGCCGTGGTGGAAGAGGCACCCCAGCAGGTGGAAGAGGCCGAGGCAGTGGAGGACGGGGCGGATTTATGAATTTTGGAGAAAGGAAAGATCCTCCTCACAAAGGAGAAAAGGTATTAACATTCTGAAATCTGGATTATAGGTGTAAAGTGGCACATGTTGACATCGACTGTTCTTCTTGCATGTCAGGAAGTCCCTGAAGGTGCTTCTGACTGTTTAGCTGGTTTGACTTTTGTGATTAGTGGAACACTTGACAGGTAATCCTTTGAATGTTAAGGAGTTTGTAAATACAGTGCATGTACTATCAATATATGCATGCACACAAGCACGCCTTCAAACTATATATAGGTGTATGTGTGCACAAATGCATAAATACATACATATACTTGGGCTTACATTTAACCACAAAACTATGCTTGGGCTTGTCTATATTTGTATAATCTACTATACTTCGTTTTGGAAGCTCAATTTGGGATTATTATTTTCTTGATATTTTTCATGCATGGTGCTTAGATATTTCTCATATTCGGTTTCATTTAACTTCTAACCTTGTTACGTTCTTCCAGTTTGGAAAGAGAAGAAGCTGAGGACTTGATTAAACGCTATGGTGGTCGTGTTACGGGATCTGTCAGCAAAAAGACGGTGATTATTTTGATTTGCATACCATTCTTCATTCCTAGGCTCGTATTACTGATGTAGTTTCTTGCAGAATTTTCTCCTGTGTGATGAAGATATTGGTGGACGGAAATCTGCCAAGGCTAAAGAACTTGGGTTTGTTTTTATGTTTTGATTTGACTTGTGGTATTTTATGTTAGCATTATTTCCTTTGTTTCCCTAATTCTCATATCTTTATTCATATTTTCACCTGGATTGCTTTTTATAGCACTAAATTTCTTACGGAGGACGGTTTATTTGATATGATTCGCGCATCAAATAAATCGAAAATAAGCATACAAGAATCAAACAAGCCACTGGATAAGGTTGCTCCATCTCCTCCAAAGAAGAGTCCTCAAAAGCCAGAAACAAAGAGTATGCGTTCACTATTTTTTTTTTTTTTGCATGCGATGTTTTTATAATGCTGCTGTTGTGAGGGTTTGTTGTACTGACATGGTAATTTGGATGGGCAAATTGATAACTCTGTTCGACAGTAGCTTTTGCCATTTGGATAGATGCTTGGTTTAAGCTTTTAAAAAGTGTTTCTGATTGACTGTTTAAACTGTAAAATATTATTGACGCAGGATACAATAGGAGAATTGTAGGAGAAGGGGAAAGGGAAAGGAAGAGAGGAAGAGAAAGGAGGGGGAAAAGAGAGTAGAAGAGGGAGAGAACGGAGAGAAATAGGGGAAGAATATTGATTTATTTTATTATCGAAGGTCCTTGCAATTACATTGCATAGACCCCTTTATATAGGATTTTCAAGACCCTATTCTAAGTAAGAAAATATTATGAAAGGTAATAAATCAAACGCTAATAACTTTTCCTAAAATACGCATTAAAATTGAAAACTAATTATATAATATCCTTTCTAATTCTCCATCATTTCTTCCCGATTGAGAGAACTCGACTCCGATGAGGTAGACTGCAACGTCTTGACCAAGGAGGGCAATCTTTTATCCTCACCAAATGACGATACCATCTATATACAACTGAATTTGAAAAACATTCCCAAGCATCTGAACTGACCAAGGGGGACGGACTTTTCTTTTAACCAAGCAGCGATAAGAACTTCAAGAAGCAACATCACGTGCAATTCATCTACAAAAGTTACTACAAAATTATTCTAGTTTGATTTTTCTGTCAGAAACTCCTTTGCTTGCGTATCAAAAAAAGATATTTTTTATTACTGGATTAAATCTTCACACATTCCTTGACTTGAATTGTTGTTCTTATTTGTATTTCTAAGATGATAAACAATTTATTGTTCATATGAACTAACTATCCCAATTGGATATCGAATAATTAAATTTATTCACATTCGACTCACTTAGCTGATAGGATATAGCTGGCGGAGTCAAATCTTTACACGTTCCTGTGGCTTGATTGGTTGTTCTTAATGGTATTGCTACGATGATAAACATTTTATTCTTCCTATTAGCAACACATCCACTTGGAGAATGAATAATTTAAATTTATTCACCTTCGACTCACTTATCTGATAGGATATAGCTGTTGTCAATGGCCACAATTAGAGCATACGGTGGATTTACTGTTTTTTTGGTAGGCTGTTGAGTTTATAGCTATATGTTGTTTGATGTTCAACTAATATATAGGCTGCAATGTTTTCTTAGCCTTTGTTTGGTACGGATTAAAGTTAAAGTCAACAATTCATTTTAACCACATATTTCAACGGACATTTCTTAACTTTTATCAAAATTTACTAAAAATCTAATTTCAATCCCCACCAAACAGGGGCTTAATTTGATTTTAGTTGAAGAAATCAGCTGGTAGGCAATGGAACATGTTTCCATTTATCAAGATTATCGTAATTTTCTCCTTTTAAATTAATTAGAGTATCTTCTTTTTTACATTTTGCGTGTTCATCGAGTTTAATTTCTGATTGCTACTCATTTTTTTTTTTTTATCTTTTTGATGTTTCTAGTAGTGTACAAAATAGGTGTATAGCTATTCTTCTTCACAGTGTTGCAGTAGAAAATATGCTCTGTTTGGGACCCATTTTCTTCTTCTTCTACCTTCTTTTGGTTTGAATAAAGTTTATCAGAGGAAATTGTCAGCTCTTTTGGATTGATAAAGCTGTTTATAGTTTAGATGTCTCACCTTATATGTTACAGGAGCATGATGATATGTGAGCTGAAACACTTGCATGTTTTTTCTGTTGCTAATGTTGCTTTAGCTGTTGTTTGGTTAATATATATGATTCTCTTGTCAGGAGTGATGCATCAAATACATTTTTGGTGGAAGTTGAAGTTTTATTTTCTTATGGTTTCAAAAATGGTTTTTCAACTGAGTCCCACCATGAAAAGATAAGGCAATGTATATGGAGAAACAAATTGTGAACCTAAATCCATGAGTTGTGCTCAATTTGATTGTTTGTGACTACGTGGGCATCATCACATAAAGTAGTACTCATTCATTTGCACATATATGATTTTGCAAGTTTAAATGAACTATAAACATTTTCATGCTGATTTTTTTTTTTTTTTGCGCTGCATCTTTGTCAATATCTCCATAAAGACTCGTGTGGTCAGGTTGATCTTGTTCATTGCATTTATATATTCTCTGCCGTTTTTGTTAATTATCAAAGCCTCACTGTTGTTCTTCACAGCTATATTATAATTGATAGTAAATACGTGGTTTTCCCAACAGGATGGAAAGTTACAACATTATTATTTCTCATTTACCGTTATCACTCTGGATATGTTTTATAATTGTTGGGCTTTAATTTTAAAAATTGTTGGAACTTGTTCTCTAGAACATGTCAGTCAAAATGTTGCAGCAAGCGTAGTTGTGAAAGGATTGCCTCCAGCTGCCACCTGGGCCAAGCGGAAAGATCAACCTACATCTCAGTCTGGGTTGCCGTGGACCGAAAAACATAGACCAAAGGTTCCAACTGACATTGTTGGGAATCAGTCAGTGGTATGTTTGTTGAGTGCTGCCATCCTAGCTATAATTTTTAAAGATATCCCTCTATGCAAAGATGTCTTTATCTGAGAATGCTTTACTAGTAATAGATGGTTAAATGCAGGTGAAGCAGCTTCATGATTGGCTGTCAGGCTGGAATAAGAAATTCCTTAATACTGGTCAAAATGGAAAGGGGAAGAAACAGAATGATTCAGGTTCTAAAAAGGCTGTACTACTTAGTGGTAACCCTGGCATAGGGAAGACTACATCAGCTAAATTGGTTAGTCAGATGCTTGGTTTCCGGACGATTGAGGTGAATCTCAGTGATCTTCCAGTTGTTTCCATTTCTTTCAGATCTTTTATATCATCAGTTCATCCGGTAATGTAATTTTTTTGGTTTTGTCTTTAGTATTAATAACTACATTCATTTTACATAGGTTAATGCTAGTGACAGTCGTGGAAAGGCTGATGCTAAAATTGAGAAAGGAATTGGTGGAAGCACTTCCAACTCTATAAAAGAACTTGTTAGCAATGAAGCCCTTAGTCTTAACATGGAACGGTTAGTCTTCACTCTTTCATGATGCTTGCTTCGGAGAGTTACATGAACGAATTCTTAATTGCTTATTACTTTTGCAGGTCTCAACGCCCAAAAACAGTTCTTATTATGGACGAGGTTGATGGTATGTCTGCAGGAGATAGAGGTGGAGTGGCCGATCTTATTGCCAGCATTAAGATCTCCAAAATTCCTATAATCTGTATATGTAATGATCGCTACAGTCAGAAGCTAAAGAGTCTCGTGAACTACTGCCTACTTCTAAACTTCAGGAAACCAACAAAGCAGCAGGTCCTTTTGATTTATTTTGTCTAATATTTGGATGCTAAATAAACGAAAAAAGAATGTTTGCATCCATTTTAAATTCCAATAGATCAGATTTGTAGTTTATAACATGATGTATGACTGTTTTAGGGATGGAGTTGATGGGGGTAGATGTGGGTATTGACGAGCTTGGCCAGAAATTTCTTTCCATGGACATTGTTAGTTTCCTACGAGGGACGTGTGTACATTTTTATGCTGTTTTAACATAGTTCACTTTATAAATTATGAAGTCGAGAGTATAATAGATATCGAATTGTCTCCTTTAGCGTAGTTTATAGGCATTCTATTGTAACTGAAGGTAAATTTCTTGATCTCACTATCCCAGAAGTTCGGCCATTTTTGTAGACATGTCGTGTGTCAATAGCACCCACAGAGTCACAATTAGAACTTCAGATAATTATGGAAGTGTGCTTATATTGCTGCTTCAGATTTCAGTGATAATTCGGTTTGTAAGAGATCGTTTTTCATTAATTTTTTTTTTCTAGCAAGAGGGGATGCAACAAAACTGGCCATGCATTTTGATCAAAGTCCTCCAATCATCATTGTTAGCTGGAAAATGTGATTCATAGTAGTTAGTCTCTATTTGGCGCTGAGCTCTGGTTTGTGTATAGCTATAATCTGCTTATGTTATAAACTTGTGCTTGACCCTACTGAGGCAATATAACAAACTGGTTAAAACTGGAAAATTTTATAGGGGATTTAGATGCTGTTTTTGTCGAAAATTTTAGTTCACAACAAAAAAAATATACGAACGTGTTCTAAAAATCTTCTCCCAGCTTCCCAAATCTGTTGTGTGTGCATCTATTTTTGATGAACATAGTTACAAAATAGCAAAATGAAATGACAATTGTTGCTTGTTACTTTGTACAATTGACTTGATTAACATTTTGACAAAACTATTATGCCAATTATAGATGGGGAAAAGGTTATTGCAGATAGCCAAGCAAGAAGGACTTGAAGTTAATGAGGTACTCTCTCTCAAAAACACTTTTTTTCCCTATCAAATAAAGGTATTGCTCTTTCTGTGACTTTCACGTCAATCTTAATTCTTATATCTAGCTGGAGTTCACATGGAATTGATGGTTGCATCTTTGATTGGATGCGACATAACTAAGGTGGAGATTCTTTGTAACCAGTTATATGGTTATGATGGCCTAAACTTGTATAAGTTTGAAAATATCTACTCATAGTATTTTTTCATTAAATGAGACTAGTCTGATCTTCACTCACAGATACCTCCATTTTGCACATTAATGTTTTACCTTTCTTGCAAGTGAAAAGTGCAATGTAGAAGCCACAACTAATTAGCATCTGCGCATTTTGGTTAATTGATGAAGTATTTTATTCTGCCCTGACAAATAATTCGATTTTGATCTATTCTCTGCTGACTTTTATCTAAAGATATGAGCCTAGAGGCAGAAAGGAATTGATAAATACTCAAACTGATCATCTATGTTTCTGGCTCCCCAAAAGAGAAGTTATTATTCTATTACTAGCAGGATGTGGAAAAGGTACCGTAGACTTTATGGAATTAGATCTGTCGCATAATTTAAATTGGAAACTTTTTCATTGCCTATAGGCTGGAAAACATGCTGCTATCTATATGAAATAAAATTTAACACTGCCTTTGTATGGAGTTAGATTTGCCTACAAAACCTGGTAAATATATTGCAATGCAAGTACAATGATTTAACACTTGCTTTAAATGGAGATCCCAAGCTGACCAACATTTTCCTGATTGGTTCTGAGTTCATCTTGTAATGCTCTACATAATTTTTTTTTTTTTGCATCGCACCATGTATGTTCTGGAGTACTTTAGCTCTAAGCATGTGAACATTTTGTTGCGCAAGACTTGGTCTTATATGTTTGAATTATTGTATGTTTTTTGGTACTAATGTTTATTTGTACTAAAATATAGATTTTGCAAGTGTGTCGATGCTGACATCCGTGGGAAACTATTTTATAATTAATTTTATCTAAATATTTATGTGTTAATCGAAGTAATATATATTTTGAAATTCTTGCATTTTAAAACTAATTTCTTTTCTACATCTGAGCATACCTACAATATTTCTGTATGTATTATATCATTTTCATTTCTATTATTTTTTCTTTTCTTCTGTTTACCTCTGTTTTGTGATTGTCTATCTAGGGATCTTCTGAGATGATGTTTTGTTTCTAATCATAGATTGCACTTGAGGAACTGGCAGAGAGAGTTAATGGAGACATGCGTATGGCCCTGAACCAACTGCAGTATATGAGTCTCTCCATGTCTGTCATCAAATTTGATGACATTAAACAACGCCTTCAAAGCAGTTCAAAGGATGAAGATATATCACCCTTTACAGCTGTTGATAAGTATGTCTCGCATCAATCTTTGTTTAGTCTCTTAAATAATAATCGTGTATTTCTCTATTCATCCTTTGTTCTAGCTATGCTATTTTCATGTGGGATAATCTTTTGACCTCCCTTTTGTTTCTTGTCGGAGGTTATAATTTCTTTGACAGATTGACTTATGATCGGCGAATATGGTAGGGATGGCAAAAAATTAGCAAACCCGATACCCGCGGGGCTCTGCCCGGAACGGGATGGGGATTACTCTCTTAATCGGGTATTCGTGTCGGGGACGGGGCGGATAACAAGTACCCCACCCCTTTTATTTTATTTTTTCCTTTTATATTAGAATTCAATATTTTAAATAGAAAACTCAACAAAATTTTATTAGATCTAATAGAAAATGACAACTACTATTATCTAAAAAATATGACAAACAATATAAAAGCCTTAGTTTATCAAATATATTTGAATAATTTAACTTTTAAAAATAAAAAAATATATTTTTGTTCACTTTAATGAATGGGAGAAATAAAATGAATTATCAAAAACTTTAAAAAAAATAATAAAAATAAACGAGGTAGTAAATGGGGCAAGGACCACGCCCCGACATGCCTTACACACAAGTGAAAACCGAAGTGTCTGCTAATTGCCCCTGTTGAAAAAAAAAACTAAACAATCAAAAAACTTTATTTTATATAAAGAATAGTCTTTGCAACTCCCATTTCAACTAATTTGCCTAAGCAGCCTAACAAAGAAGAGAAGTACAAAATAGTGAGGAGAGAGATCGCTTTGCGGGGGAGTAGATGTCCAACCACGAACCGCTGCACTGTTATATCTTATCATTGGGAATCCATTAGGACCATAACATCTACAATTATCTATAAGTAGTGCTCCTTACTAAAATGGAAAGTTTATTACAATTATTTACCAAGTAAAATGAAGAAATTCCAGCTCCTAAGGTACATTTTGCTGATACAGGCTGTTTAATTTCAATGCTGGAAAGCTGCGAATGGATGAGAGAATTGACCTTAGCATGAGTGATCCTGATCTTGTCCCATTAATTATTCAGGTATGATGTATTCTCAAGATTAACATTTCATAGTTTTCTGATCCATAAATCTCACTTTTTGACTCATCATACTAGTTGCACATGTTTCTCAGTTTGGATATACCTAGTCTACTTTTTTTCCATTCCTTTTCTATCCTTTTTATGCTGCACAAACATGTTGAAATGTATGTGTTACAAACATCTTTGGACTAGCAGAAATTGGTTTACAAAGATGTGTGATACATGGTCATTATGTTTAGCATTGAAGACTAAGTTATGTTTAGCATTGAAGACTAAGTTCAAATAAATAAATGTGCCCCCTCTAACAGATTAATCTTTTGGATGAGGTGTTTACTGTGGTTTCCAGAGACAAAAACTTGGTGTTCAAGTCTTGCCTCACCAATTTGTGAAAATTGCGTTTTGAAGACTAAATCTGAATAAGTAAATGTGTCCCTTCTTTAAAAAGGTTAAGCTTTTAGATGAGGTGGTGCAACAATGAGCATGAAGGCATAAACTGGATAACTCGCTTTTTGTGCTCTCCAAGGTTCAGAATATCTAGATTAAGAGGAATGTAACTGCTGGAAAGTTTTAAAATCAGTACGTAATTGGTTTGTAAGATTTATCGTTTTATCCTTGTCTATCACAGCTGTCTGGACCCCCATTGATCTTATGGATTTGAATTCTAGTTAACCTGCAATATTTTACCTGTATTCTCCCGAAAAAATGTTTTCTGTCAAGTGTGCTATTTGTGAGCTCATTTTTCTCCTTATCTCCTGTCTCATTCATTCTGCTTGCTTCCTGTAACCTCTCTCTCTCTCTCCCTCCCCCCTCACCAAGACATTGGCCCAATATTCCCCAACAAGTTCGTTCTTGTTATCAATTTAATTATTTTGAGCTATTCTATTTGAAATGTTCAAATGACTTCTTACTTTTCATGAATGTCGGTGTACCGAATTTGTTTCTATGTAGTAAGTTTGTTCTTCTGTTTGTTGCTTCTTTCTACCTAATAATTTATATAGTCAATTGTCTTTTAAATCAATATTTGATTACATATTTGAAAAATTAGAAATCATTTGTGTGTATTTGTGCATGTTAAATACTTGTCAATTGCAGGAGAACTATATCAATTATAGGCCAAGTTCAGCTGGGAAAGATGACAATGGAATGAAAAGGATGAGCTTGCTTGCCCGTGCTGCGGAGTCTATTGGGGATGGTGATATTATCAATGTCCAGATTAGAAGATATCGACAGTGGCAACTTTCTCAAATTGGCTCTCTTGCGTCTTCTATAGTTCCGTAAGTTCTTTTGACTTAGTTCTAAAAACTGGTTAGCTTTATTTTTGATTGATTTTGCCTTCATATCTTTTGTGACAGTGCGGCTCTATTACGTGGGCAACGGGAAATACTTGAACAGGTGATAGTTGTATTTGATTGTTGATTCAGTGGGTACTCTAATATGACTTGCTTTGTCTACTCTTTTGCACTTTACTATTTCATTAACGTTGCACAAGTTTGGTCATCCTAAGCTGCTTCTTGATGAAATTGTTGACATCATAATCACTCTGTAGAATTGTGAATGTTGTATTATTTATAAACAAGTTTTATATGTACGGAGTTGGTACTTCTGGTATGTCTATGAAAATACTTCTAGTTATATGCATTATAATTTCTTTTAGTGGAAGAAATGATATGTATATGGAATACTCCATTGATATAGAATTTATAGAAGTAGATTTTTTTTGGAAATTTTTGATATCATATTAACTTTCTTCGTCCACTTTTTCACTGACTAGAGGCTTTTTGCTTTCCAGTTATGTGTGATTGTGTCATGCTTTTTACATTTACGAATCATTTGAAGTTTCATGTACTAGGAACTTTGAAAACGTTTGATGCAATTTTAGATCCTCAAATGTTGATTTGGCATCTTGGTGTCATTTTTATATTTTGACCTTTCTTTGTAGTGTTTTCACTGCATGATTTTGACAGTAAATTGATTGATGACTGATCTAAATTTACATTACCGTTATTTAGAAAATAATGTCTTTTGCAGGGAGAAAACAATTACAATAGATTTGGTGGGTGGCTTGGAAAAAACTCTACATTGGGAAAGAATTACAGACTTCTGGAGGATTTGCACGTTCATCTTCTTGCATCTCATGAATCCAATTTGGGAAGGTATGTGTTAACACATTTATTTTGTGATAATTATTATAGCCGTCACATGGATTTTGTGATTATTATTATAGCCATCATATAATTGGATTAATTATTTGTACAAAAAATCTCGTTCCTGCAATATATATTAAAAAAAACAAAAAGAAAAAAGAAAGCATGCGTAGTCTTCCAGTACATTGATTCATCACTTCTCTTTTCCTTCTCATGCTATCGAACTGTAAATTGTCTCTCTGTCATTTTTACTATTATCTCACCTTTGGATGTTTCATGTCTAGTTATTATTCAATTCCTTAAGTCCATTTTTTCACCCTTGCAACTCATTGTAATTGTTTTCCATTTTCTGCTTCTTAACAATTCTGCTGCTGCCAAATGACAGGACAACATTGCGACTTGATTATCTTACTCTTATGATGAAGCAGTTGACCAATCCCTTAAGGGTGCTACCTAAGGTTGACGTTGCTCTCTGGTCGGTAGTTCCAAAAATGTGGTGATTTTGGTTTCCTTTTTTAAACATGTTTTTTTGTGGAATAATTGCCAGGATGAGGCTGTTGAGAAGGTGGTTGAGTTTATGGATTTTTACTCCATTAGCATGGAGGACTTTGATACAATTGTTGAGTTATCAAAATTTAAGGTATATTTAATGGCATTTTGTAATTCCGGGATCTTATATGAATGTACTTGAGATTCTTCTCATCTACTTATATTAAATATATGCATTCATCAGGGGCACCCGAATCCATTGGATGGCATACAGCCTGCAGTAAAAGCTGCATTGACAAGAGCATACAATAAAGGCAGCTCATCACGTGTGATTCGGACTGCAGATCTCATCAAACTTCCTGGAATGAAAAAGGCCCCTAAAAAGCGAGTTGCAGCAATGCTCGAACCCATAACTGATCCTTCTGCGGAAGAAAATGGTGAAGAATTTGCTGTAAATGAAGAAGAAAACCTGTCCGACACGGAAGAACTGGGTAATTTCTCTCTCCAATGAAGAGAGAATCGTTGTTTACCTTTTTCTTTCTATTTTTAGATCTGCTGTTGCATTGTTTTGTCATTATGTCTGCTTATCTTTTGACATAATTTTTTTTTGTCATATTTTCTTTTTCTTTTTTTGTTGAAGAGATGATTTAGATGAAATCAATGGTTTTACTTTTTCATACTTCAGGCACTTGCAAAGAAATATTATTGAAAATTATTTACTTTTTGCCTGTGGTTTGTATCAGAAGACTCAGCAGACGCAGAGAAGCAGCTGCAAACAGATCTAGAGAGTCTTAATTCAAAGGGTTGGTGACATATTCCCGTCTATGTTATCTGAACTTTTTATTTAGTACTGGTTAAATTGAAAGGTTTTTTATTGCGGTTGTGTTACATATACATAATGGTTTACATACACATGATGACAGATATGATTGGGTCAAAATTTCTTCAACCAAATGAAACAAAAACTTCTCGACTCCATTTTTGATACCTCATCTGTATGTAAACCATTTTGTAACTCCCTTGCGTACAGGTATCATTGTTCTTTGATTATATATATATTTTTTTAGGCATCCAAGTACAGATGGACTTAAAGGGTTCAGGAAGCTCAAGTGCCAGAAGAGCACCTGCAGGCAGAGGGAAGGGAAGTTCTCAAGCGACCGAAAAGAAAGGGGGTCGTGGTTCTGGATCCGCGTCAAGGAAGAAGAAATGAAAATCTGATGAGCTCTGAAATAATCATACATAACCCATGTAAGTAGCCTCATCTTCTTCCCTCTTTTCGGTTGTTTTTGAGAGGGTGGAGGATGTTATTGCGGCTATTATATGGAGGAAATATTTTGGTGTTTACCTTCGATTGTGATATATTTTCCTGAACGAGCGAGGATGTATTGTGCACATGGGACGTGAGCTTGTTGCATTTCTTTACCTTTTTGTGCATATAATTTTCCGGTTTTTTACCATGTTTGCGATTTTGAGTTCAAATGTAAATTCTCAACAAAATGGAAGAGTAGAAAGCACCATTCAGATCTAATGACATCGAATCTGCCATTTTGGCCAACTTGTCCGGGCTCAATGTGCTCATGGCTAGTGCAATCTCGACCATTTGATTAAAAGTCTACCCTCGAGGCGCTGCACAAAATTATAGAACTAAATGGTCTAAATCAACGTCAAACAAAGGCTTAATGGCCAGTGCATGAATAATTCATTTCAAAAGCAATCAACAGCTACGGCGAAGTTAGCAGCAACTTCCCAACTAAACCATATGTAGTTCAAAATTTGCCATTTATGTACTACTGGTGACGTGCTAACAGACGACAACTTAAGTGTCCAGATATTCGACATGAAGCCAAAACATGCAAATAAACCAAATCACAAGCCAAGACTTTATACTTAGGAAAGTAAAAAATTATCATTACAGATTAGTCCAAATTGAATAGTTGTTACTTATCCAGCGCATCGAGTAACATAACCCAGTTCCCCACAATAACATGCTCAATGACATTCGTTAATAATTTTAAAATTAAAGATCAATGTACAACTACAGCATCCTAGGCATATTCATTTGAAGGTCCAAATGAAGAACACTGTTCTCTTATTGCATCAGACTCTTGAATGCTCATACCCATGATTTTGAGTTACCATAACTTGAAATTGACTACGAACATTATCATCACAGAAACCGGGGTGCATTCACCTGATAAGAGAAACAATCAGACAACATAAATTTTATTACACAAACATCATAAAAATGATTCCAACAAGAAACACCAAAAGAGTTCTAGAAGTGATTTCACAAATAAAAAAAACTTGTACTACGACCCCAAGAATGAATCGACTTCCAGTCCCTAAATGGACCATAGTCAGCATTTACAAAATCTAGGAGATTCGGTTGCCGGATGATTCTTTAATGCCAACAGAAGCTAACTAAGCAATCATATACTAGAAATTTAGTGTCAACGAAGGAATGCTCCATCTTAAAAACTAATAGCCAACCCTGAGTTGATCTCCGTATTTCAAATGCAATGACAACAAAAGTAAAACATGAACATATCAAAGACTCTGTCATGACACTACCCAGAATGGAACTTACCATCAAAAGGAAACAAGACGAGTTTGATACAATTGCTGAATTAACGCTTAGTTTGATGTAGAACTAGCAGCACAAGGAGCCCGTGTTTCTATCTCGGTCAAAGGAGAGTTTCCACCCATCTCTACAGTCTCGCTTTCCACCGTATCTGAAGTCAAGTTATCATCTAAATTATTTGATATTGGAGCCATGTCGGTTCTACTATCTTCTGAAACCTCAAGATAATCCATCATGCGCAATACAGTCGCGGTACCCGGGTCAACCTCTCTACGAACTTCAAAGCTGGGGTCCTGCATTGAAATGTTGCGAGCAAAGTCAACCTCTCTATGAACTTCAGTGCCGGGTTCAGGCGTTGAAATGTTGCGAGCAAACAATCTCTCCTTCCAGCCTCTTGTGCTCTTTGTTATGGACTCTTTGTATCTGGGGAAAAAGAAAAAGGCGCATAGCACATGGATTCGTCAAGAAAATAATTACTCCTCTGCCCTAAACAGAAATCCTTTCGGAAGTCAAAAGTATTTATAAGTGTTTTTGTCGAGTATAAAGATTTAATATCTGCACTGCCCCTCCAACAAACTTTTTGCTCCTTTTGTTCTTATTCTTTTTATGATTCTAGTCAAGTTGAAGGGCGATGAGTAGCACACATACTTCAAATCTCAAAATGGAAGCTAAGAGCGTGTTTGTGAAATGTTTATAAACAGTTTAAATTATAAATGAATAGTAAATAAGTGGATAGTACTCGTGGATCCCTCGAAATGTGCGGATAAAAAGTGGCTTGGCACATCCAAGAAGAAACTTAACATGACACAAACATAACACTATGGGAGTAAATAAATAACAGCCCAGTTTTATGCTACCTCACAGATAATGCACTTAGTCGAGATTTCAAAGTCTCAGAAAATGACTGGAAATCTGATGGTCCAGCTCTATCTTGACTATCGGGGGAAGTCTGAGCAGGAGACCTCCTACAAGATAACATAACAAATAAGCTGCAATGAACAGCAAACTAGACGCATAGCCAACTCGTTGAGGGAGTTGTAAAACTTGAAACAAAGATCAAAGATATACCAATTGCTCGAGGAAGTTCCAAGTTGATTAGCAAAAGCACCTGATCCTGATGCTGTAGTGATGTGGTCAGCTTGGGAGAAAGATTGTGGGGTAATAAGCTGTGCAGAATCTTCTCCAAGGGTAATAAATGGTGAATTCGGGCTAGCTATCATGGCTGCAGGAAGTGGTCCAGGACCACCTCTCTGAGCGGGAGAGAAAGCAGGCGAATTAGCAGAAGTTGGATTTGGATTACTTGAGAACACCAAAAATTGGGGACGACCTTGAGTAGAAGACCTACTCCTCTGACCTTCCCTCCTGGCAAGCTGACGAGCCCTTCCCATCGCAGCAGCAGCAGCTAAGTGCTGAATGATGCGCTCTTCAAGTTCAGAATCACTTGCACTAACAGGTACCTGCAACAAGTTGAAGAAAAAATCATATTACCTGATCTAGCCATCAAAATTATGTCACTAAATTGAAAATGAAGATGAGAGAAATGTCCATAAAAATTCGGAGAGGATCACAGACATGCTGTAATTCGAACTCTCCCAGGGCTGGATGATGAAATATAGCAGTGTTTCTAGGTGGATTAATCCGCATATTTCTCTCATGTTCCACAGCATCAAGCAATTCCTGGCTGCAAAACAAACACATAGTAATGCCCCTCTTCAAATGAGAACATCAAGTAACAGTTTAGCAACTTCACAAGAAGGGAAAGGTCAAATTAGTTTACCTGCTGGGATCCTTCAGGCTGATGGACTGCCAACACATTGGGCACTGAGAGCTTCTCTGGCACCTACAGATTTATTGCAAAATAGTAAAATCTTTATCTACCACCACATTGGTTCTTATAGTAAAATTCTACAACAGATAGAACTAGTATAGATTTTAAAAATTATTACGTTTCAGTCTTCTGTAAAACAAAATGGAAAAATGGGCACTATCAAATAATGGCTTCTCTTGTTTACATGATGCTGAGGATGAAGACTGCTCAATAACTGTAAATTCAAAGGCTTACAAAGTCCAATTAACAATTAATGGCCTCATTTATGAGCAGACAGTTACTTTTTTCAATTTGACTTGGAGAAATCCCCAGATTATTAATAGATGCCGTGTCCACAAAATCACCTCCTCCTTTAATCTCAAGAGATATGAAACAGGTGATTAGCATAAGAGATGTAATTTTTCCTCCTTTAAGAACGGAATTAGCCGATGTCTACAATGCCACTGAACCCATTGAGACGGATCTTCATCAGATAATTAGATCTAATCAGAGCTTGTCCGAAGAACATTGTCAGGTATAATTTTTATTCTTGAGTAATTTGAACGTTGAAAGTCAGAACCGACATTTTCTTTAAAACTTGTCTGCTTTCAGTATTTCCTGTATCAGATCCTTCGAGGGTTGAAATACATACATTCGGATAACGTAATCCATAGACATTTTAAGCCCAGCAACCTGGTGCTGAATGCTTATTGTGATCTTACAATTTGTGATTTTGGTCTTGCACGGCCTACTTTGGATAATGAGTTCATGAAAGAAATTTTTTTAACCAGATAGTACCAAGAACCCGAGCTGTTGCTTAATTCCTCGGAAATATACTGCTGCAATAGACGTGTGGTCAGTAGGTTGCATCTTAATGGAACTTATAAGCAGAAAACCTTTGTTCGAGGGAAAGGATCACATGAATCAAATGTGCTCGGTGACAGGTGAATTTTTTAATGTTTTTATCAATTTATAACTGAAATAAGCTGATTATCGAATTTTCACATAATTAAGCAGTGGTTTTTAGTTTTCACATAAAAAATTTCTCATGTTGATTACATGTTTTGTAGCTTCTGGCACTCCCACTGAATCTAATTTCGATTTCATCCTAGACGAGGATGCAAAAATATAAATCCGGCAACTTCCACGACATCCCTGTCAGCTGTTAGCAAAGTTTTTCCCACATGTAAATCCATTAGCCATCGACCTAATTGTATGCCAAGAGTGAACTAATCATGATTATGGAATATGACACTACTATGGTAGTTAGTACCTTGGATCATTGAACTATTATTAACTCCATTAGTATAGGCAACAAAAAGACACCTAAGATAATATATATTCAGTCACATTCGCCTTTGACTAAACCATGTAATTTTCCTTACTATATCAGTGAATCAATTTAGCACATGTTCGTCTACTATTAAAGTAGGGAAATGAGTTTTGGAATAGTGAATTTTTTAGAGAATGCGTGGTTAAAAAGTAGGAAAAAGTTTTAGATTTATGTGCAAAATATTTATTGTGATATTTATTTTGAGAATGTGAGGTTGGAAATGAGTTTAAGAAAACAAGGATTTTGAAATAATGGCAGACAAACAGGGGCTTAATACTGCACAACAATCTGGCGCAAATAGGCAAACGAGTTTTGTCTACTGGGATATGAACACATCAATAAACAAAAAAAAGAAATCATTCTTTAACTGGGAGTTAATTTTTTTACCATTCAAGGATGCACTGGAGATGAAACTCGTGCTTGCAACTTGTCATCTGCAAACGAAAAATGCAGATTAAATCGACAACAGGTCAATCAAAATCTACTATTATTAGACTAATAATCAGGAATTCATAATACATACTGTTGAGGGATCACTTTCACAAAAAGCTTCAAGGCATATGCTGCAAGCATCATCACATGCTTCTTGAATTCCCCCTTCCACAAAGGCCGCAGCCGATGTCAAATGGTCCTCAGATAATACCTTCCCCTCTTCCATTTCTTAAAAAGTTCGAAATTTATAAACCTGAACACGAAATTCCGTAAAGAAATTGTATATAAATCGAAGAAATGTTGGAATCGCTACTTTAACAAAATAAAGACCAAATTATGGACTAGATGCCTGAAAGTAAAATAAGGAAAAAAACATACAAATAAAATAGACTATTTCATAATTCAGTAGTCGGAAGCAAAACAAGTTCAGGTCTGTGCAGTTCAACAACTAGGGCGTGTGAGTATGTATATATATATATATATAATCAATTTTTCAATATTCTATAGCACCAAACCTTAACATCAAAATTGAGAGCTGGAAAATCTCAAAAACCGATCTTTATACCAAATTCAAAGACGCATACCCATAAAAAGGGGAACTTTGCATTCATAAAAATAATGACATTCGGGGCAAAAAAGAGGCACAAAACCCAGTAACTGAAACACATCAGATTTAGATAATAAAAAAAATGCATATTACCTTAAAAGCAAGACAGTTCTTTTTAAGCAAAGTGAGCTAACCTAACAGTAGATCAAAGATAAGAGCAATGGAGCAACGATCAGTGATTCAGTATATACACAGATTTTGAAAACAATGGAGAAGATGTTAAATTATTCTGTAGAAAATGAAGGAAGAAATCTAAGAATGGAGGAGAAGAAGGCTTGTAGACTTCTTTTTGTGAATTATTATCGTTCACCTTTTCTGGGGGTGATGACTGAGTCCCACTCAACACACACGGCAAAGAACTAAAGTAAAAGGATGCACCGTTGTTTTGTCTTCCACTAGCTACAGTTGTAACGCGTGGCATCGGAGCAGTTCAATCATGCGAAATCATATTCTTAATTTGTGAACACGAAACACACTACACGTACACAAGGAAGACGAAAGGAAATGGGCCAGGATACCAACACCATATGAGGTTGCGCATTTTTTTATTTTTTCCAATACACAATGGAGCCCATCCCATTGTAGTTTTCTGTTGCATTTTTGTGGCTTGATTTCTGTACAAATGATAAAAACCTTGTGGACACAGATACTCCAAAGTCTTGGATTATAATGGTTGTACATTACTAGGGGCGCCACAGTTCAATCAAGAGAAATCATATTCATAGATGCTCCAAAATCTTGGATTATAATGGTTATGCAGGGCCTTGGCGCCCCACATAGGTGGGGGCCTGCCCAAAATCTTTCATGATTTAGTACTTGTTTGATATAATTTTAGTATTTTTAACTGATCAAATTTTTATATTATGCACGTGAAACATGATATTAAAAAAATTTCAATAGCATATTTGATCATTTTTGTCAAAAACTTTATCGAACAACCTTATATCACCACGTAAGAGTTGGAAATGAAAATTCGAGCATCAAATTGGAGAATGAATATCTGAACATGAATCGAAAAATTCGAACTAAAAAGGGAAAAGTTGCAGAAAAAAGAGGCTTTAACACGTTGAGAAACGTCGTCTTAAATGCGAAATTTACTCCATCTCAATCATGAGATACTTTTAGGACCCCTTAAAAATAGCTATCATGAGTTAATCAAGTCTTAACTAAGTTGAAGAAAACATAAATGACAACCCGAAAAATGAACAATAAAACTTTGAAATTTTCTTAACTTTGTTTGAACAAAATGATTTGGGTATATGCATGAAAAGATCGCTTGTTTTTCATGTTCTACATAGCATTTACAACCTCTATTTATAAAATTATAATTGAAATCCCTAAAAGATAATCGTGGAAGAAAAGACATTGGAAACCAAAGTTTGTGCTTGCTCTTTTCAGGTCTAATTGATGAATTTCATGTCAAAACTCATAATTTTTGAACAATAATAACATAAAGATAGTACAAGATCTTAGGAAAATTACAAATAATCTAAAAAAATATATTCCTATGATTTAAAAATGTCCAAACAATGCCCTGGTTAGATTCTCCATGCCCTTTTCTGTATCTAAATGGAGGTGCCACCATAAGAGTAAGAGGATTTGTAGTGTGATATAAGAACTTTCATTTGATGTTAGAAAGAGAAACATACATGGGTTGTTCTCTTTGTGTTTTGAGTTTTGAATTCATTTTGAATTTTATGATTTAAGTGTCCATTTTGAAATTGTTGAAAATATGTTATTTTTGACATTTTGAAAAATTGTTTTAAAAAATAAAAAAAACCCAAAACACATTTACTTTCGATATCTCTCTCTCTCTCTCTCTCTCTCTCTCTCAAGGGGTGGTTGGGGTTGGGTGTGGTTGATGCTGTGAACGGTGGGTTGGGTGCGATTTTGGGAACGATGACGCTGTTGATCGCGATTTTGGGTTTCTCTGGTTGCTGAGAACACTGTGGTTGCTGCGAACGATGTGTTGGGTGTGGTTGCTGAGAACGATGCGATTTTGTGTTGGGTGCAGTTTTAGGTGTTTCCCGATTTGGGTTGAGTGCAGTGCTGGTTCTACTGCAGTCTACTGCAATTTGGTGGTTGTAATGTAGTGGTGGTTTTAGTTTTCAGGCAGTGGTTGGTGCAGGGGAAGATAGTGGTAGTCGGCAGCTATTTTTCTTGATTTTCTGTCGCGATGCTACAGTGGTGGTTTTGGTTTCAGGTGGCGGCGATGGTGGTGGTTGGGATGACAAAGAAAATCGAAAACACTCAAAACGCGTTTTGAGAATTTTGGCTTTATTTTAATTAAAACTTCCAAAACGATAAATTTGTAGTTTCGTGTTTTCTTTGTAAATTTTAAACTTGTTTTTGAAAATACGTTTTCGAAAATAGGAAAGAGAACGCGTTTTATTCTTTTGAGAAATCGAAAACAGAAAATGACTTGAAAATGGCAAAGAGAACAGACCCATAGTGTTTTAAAGTTGCCTTTTTTCAAAACACTAAGATTCAAATATTTTTAATATCGTTGGACACTCTTCGAGACCAAATAAATTTCTTTTGAATAAAGTCATTATGTTTTAGTATTATTGAATCTAGACGATATCAACAAGTCAAGATCTAATTTTTAACTCTGAATAGACATAACAAGTGACTTCGTGATCTCAAATTAATAACCTTGCATACAAGGTTTCATTTAAAACTTTTACCTTGGACAATATATTTGTAGGTCAAAACCTTCAACCAGCTTTATCAATTTAGGTTGTGATACTTAAATTGGTGCTTTNGAAAATGGCAAAGAGAACAGACCCATAGTGTTTTAAAGTTGCCTTTTTTCAAAACACTAAGATTCAAATATTTTTAATATCGTTGGACACTCTTCGAGACCAAATAAATTTCTTTTGAATAAAGTCATTATGTTTTAGTATTATTGAATCTAGACGATATCAACAAGTCAAGATCTAATTTTTAACTCTGAATAGACATAACAAGTGACTTCGTGATCTCAAATTAATAACCTTGCATACAAGGTTTCATTTAAAACTTTTACCTTGGACAATATATTTGTAGGTCAAAACCTTCAACCAGCTTTATCAATTTAGGTTGTGATACTTAAATTGGTGCTTTAAACATCTTTTTATAATATGATTCACTAAAATTTTGATTGAAAAGGCAATATGTTGAAGGGACATAAAAAAATCAATGACCTAAAACAGAAAACAAATTCAATGTAGAAGATGGAGGAAAAGAGAAGAAATAGAGACAA
>CAIGRL010049135.1:0-17853 GCA_903798325.1 Fraxinus xanthoxyloides
ATTTGGGGTTAAACTTAGCGACATATTTTTCAAGAAAAGTGATTTTATATTATTTAAATTCTCGGTCGCTACACTCATCTTGTTGCAAATGTCTTTATTCAAAAGCAAGGCATTGGCATTAAAGATACTTTTTCTCCAATTTCTATAAAAGACTCTTTTAGGAGTATTATGGCATTTGTAACACACTTTTATCTTAAGCTACGTCAAATGGTTTACAAATTAAACAAAAATCTATCTATGAGCTTACGTTGGTTTCCTGTAATGGTATCACAAATTTCATCAAAGTGGTGGCAGCTATGGCTGTCAATATGAAAAGCATCATCGAACAAAACTCCATAATATCTTCCTCAAACAAATGAAAATGCAAGTAGACATACATATATGTCTCAATATGCCTCATCAAGACTTTTTCCAAGGCTTTCTAGGCCCAGAGCTAGCAAAGAGACGAGGATGGAGTGCGAAATGATACACTACAATACTTAAGGGGCGAGAGAGATATTAGTCCTGTTGAAAGATATATAGAAGTCAATGTCTCACAAAATCGTCCTAGAAGCCAACCTACCGAATATTTGTCCAATAAAGAGGATAGCTTCCCTTCTATTTATGTATGAGAGTAGAAAACCTAATAAGTCCACCAACATCTTCGATCAGTTAAGAGTCAAACCACCTAGAAATAAGCCACATGATGAAATGATTAGGAATAGTCTATAGAATGAAGACCTACCTAGTAATAGACGGGATACGACATCTGTAGAACAGGTGGTAAGGAAGAAATCTGTGAGCCTTTAACCCTACCTACTGCAACCCCGCTATGAAGAAAACAAGGAGAAGTGATCATCAATGTCTTATGATAACCTCCTATTCTTCCAAGAGATCGGGAAAGCCTATGTTCCCCCAACTTCATTCTTTCTAAAATGCCCAAGTATAAAGTGGGAAGTAATCCAGAAGACCGCTTAAGAACATACAAGACCCAATCGAGCTTGAGATGAGCCTTACTAACCTTGAAATGCAAAGCTTTCTACCTAACTCTTATAGGATGAGCAAATAGATGGTACAACAACCTCTATCCCAGAATTATTAGAAGCTTGCTAGATCTAAAGATATAGTTCGTCACCTTCTTCGTGTCTTCAGGACCATGACTAGCTCTAGTCCAATACCTCCATAACAACATGCCACATTAGGTAAAGTCACTAAAAAGCTACTTGACCTACTTCATCGAAGAACTGATCTACTTCAAAGATATCTCTAACCAGAGGCCATCTTTACCTTGGAAGGAAAGCTCAACTTAAACACCATATTTTAAAGGAATGTTCGCAACAAGAACCTAATCACCTATGAATAATTGGTAGAACTGATGAAAGATGAGATTGTCAATGAAGAAATAATCGATTATAGGAATAGTGGCAACAATTGACTCTCTTCCATGCAGACATAGAGTAAGAGGCCCAACTTTCCACCTGGTAAACTAACAACAGCACCAGTAAGGACAATAACACGTCGTCCCCACCAAAGGTTGGGGCTATACAACAATGGTACTAAATGCCCTGCTACCTCCTGATTATGATGTGGCTAGTCTAGCAGCTATACACACCAAAGATTTTATCCCCAACAATCGTTCTACTATAAGGATTAGATGGCAGGCCCCAATAGATTTCTAAGGACTTAAGGATGTACTACACGTTCTACTGATCCTATGGCCCCAACACTCATGATTTTCGAAACATGTCAAACACTATGGAAATAAGCAGAAATCATTGACCTAAGAGAGGCAAGCCACCAATAAAGAAACTGCCTCCCGAGACGATATGTACAAGCCTGATAGAAGATGTGAGGTGACCTATAAAGATAATCACTATCGAGAAAGGTGAGAGGTAGAAAGAGAGCTTATGCCTAGAGATGGGTAAAGGTAAAACAGAAAACCCCTAAGGAATGTTGAAATGTCTCCATTCGAGGGATAAACACAATTTTCCAGGGCCCCCGCATGGGTTTCTAGTCGAAAAACATCCAAACAAATTATGCTAAAGATGATAGAAACCTTCCAATGACTAGTATTAGTCAACAATTGATCTTCAAGAGCTGTAGAACCCCTCACCTTCACTAAAGAAGATACCTTTGGAGTGCACTATCCCCATTATGGTACCTTAGTGGTGAGGGTAATCATAGTGGACCTCAATGGGTTGAGCTGCATATTGATGGACAATAGAAGCTCCATTAACATTATCTTTGGAGCTATATTCGATCAGACGTTAGTCGACCACTCATTCATCCCATGTCCGACCTACTATTCAGATTCAGAGGCGATAGATCATTTTAAGAGGCAAAATTACTCTTTTTGTTAAGATGGAAAAAGAGCCCCAAGTAGCAAACCACTATATGGAGTTCTTGGTGGCAAATAATAAGTTAGCCTACCATGGAGTGTTGAGTAGACCATCCTTGAAAGAACGATATGCTGCCACGTCCATACATTACTTGTACATGAAATTCCGCACAAATCATATCAAATCCTCTATTAAAGGAAATCAAATTGAGTCCAGTAAATGCTACATCAATCCCCTACAAAAAGCAACCAACCGTGAGGTCAACATAATTGTAATTGAAATAGAAATTATTGAAGCCCCTGAAAAAGGGGAAGATGTTGAAATGGAATATCCTTTATCAAAGGATGAAGACCTAGTTGAGGCCCTTGAAGAAGGGAAAGAGACGATGAAATCTCTAACGAAGGGGTAATATTTGATAAATGGACTCTTGTATTACTATGTTCGATTCACAAGCAACCAGGTAAGAGCTTAAAAGCTTTCTGGTAGACCAAATCCCCAAGTACAATCTGCATGAGGGGCTTACCTTCATCATAGATAAAGGTCTCTATTGTTATAAATTTATGTCATCGAGTTGAAAAATGTTTGCAGCCACCTACCAAAGTCTAGGAAAGAAAATATTTGTCGAACTCATCAGCATAACATTAGAGGTGACAACGTCAAGCACCTACGTGAGGCTTTTCTAATTTTAAGAAGGTACAAGATGAGGTTGAACCCCTTTAATTGTGCCTTTGACATCGTATCTAGAAAGTTTCTAGGCTACATAGTTAACCAGAGAAGACATTAATGCCAACTTGGAAAAGATAAAGTCCCTAGAGGAGATACGTTCGCCTCAAAAACCCAAAGAGGTACAGAGTCTCACCAGGAAAGTGGACAAATGAATGTGGATAGGCCTTCAGGTGATGAAAAAGCACATTGACCATGCCCTTCTATTATCAAAGCATAAGGGTGAAGAATGCTTACACCTATATTTTGTCGTTTTGGAAAAGTCCATTAGCTTCATGCTTGTAAGAGAAAAAGGTAGCCAACAAAAGTCCATTTATTATGTGAGTAAAGTACTTCTACAAGCAGAAACTTGCTACCCTAATATGGAGAACCTAGCCATATCCATGGTCAACATTTTTAGGCCATAGCATTCTTGAGCTAACAAACTTCTCACTTAAATGGATACTTTAAAAGCTATGCTTTGGCAGATTGATGAAATAAGCTTAGTCAATTTGAGATTGTCTTCAAATAAAAAACCTCCATAAAAAGGCAAGTCCTTGCTGATTTTGTACTACATTTTCAACGATGTTAATGAAATAGAGGTGATGATGGAACCTGTTAAGTTTTTGAATCGACACCTCTTCATCTAAGCCTCATTTGAATAGGCGGGCTCCAGAGTAGGTATTGTCCTAATAAGTCCAAAAGGACAGGAACTGAACTGTACAATGAGGTTTGGATTCATAGCCGCCAACAATGTAGTTGAATATGAAACCCTTCTAGCTAGACTCAAGCTAGCCCATGAAATGCAAGTGAAGAGGTTGCTTACAAACAAAGACTTCTAACTAGTGTTGAGACAAATCAAACTAACTTCATCGAAGGGAGAAGAGTAGGGTAGCATACATCAAACAAGTCCTTCAAGTATATTAGAATATCAAATATGTATTCTTTAAACCTGCTTCTTTCATCTGATAAAACCCCATTACCTATACTAAGCTAAACCTTGGATACTATAGTTGACATTAGACACGCCAATAGATCACGTTCCATCAAAGATAATATCAAATATTATTTTTTGTTCTCTCCATCATCCGAGAATATCAAATAAATTCCTTCTCAATTTAATGTACTAAGACTACAAGTCACTAGGGATTTCATTTTGTCCGGTACTAGTACTAGAAAAAAAAAATGAGAAGATGATGAACTTCTAGCATTAGTTGTACTTAAATAGGTACACACATTGTCATAAAAATAAAAATAATAATAATAATGAAAAATACTCTAGAAGGCATTCTTGTGGATCATTATTTCTATTGTATTTTGTAGTGTGTTGAGAATCTAAATTACACAATGTACTTTCTGTATCACGATGTGTAATTGGGATATCAATTTTTAAATGCAAATAATTTTTTTCAATAATAACTTTATCCAAGCTATATCTGAAGCTTCTGAAGCTAATGCTCTATACTCAGATTATGTACTTGATCTAGCAAGTAGATTTTCTCTCAAATAGATACAATAACCTACAGTCGACCTTCTGTCATTTGGCCACGATGCTCAGTCCGTATCTGAATATCCTTTTAGGTCCAGTATATCACTCATTTGTATCCACATCCCTTGATTTATTGTTCCTTTCAGGTACCTAAGTAGCCTTTTCAAGGCTTGCCAGTGAATGAAGTTGGGGATTGCAGAAATTGACTTAATTTGTTCAAAGCAAAACTAATGTGTGACCTATTATGAGTTAGATATTGAAGTGCTCCTACTATACTTCTATAGATTGAATGATTTTTTAATGGTTCACTTTCAGCCTTTGACATGGTTTTACCTGCTAGAACTAGAGTTGGGCATGACTTGAGATTTTCCAATTCAAATTTTCTAAGTAACTCACCAATATACCTTGCTTGCATCAAGTGGAGGCCTGAGCTGTGCCGCAACACTTCGATTCCCAAAAATTAGTGAAGTTGCCCCATATCTTTGAGTACAAACCTTTGGTTTAATTCATTTATGAATCTTTATAATAACCCTTCATCATTCCATGTTACTACAATGTCATCAATGTAGATGAGTGCAAATATGACTTGTTTCTCATTTTTTAAGTAGAACAATGAGATGTCTGCAACTGATTGCTAGAATTTCCAGTTCATCATTGTTGACTTCAGTTTGTCATACCAGGCTCTAGGTGCTTGCTTCAACATATAAATTGCCTTTTCCAATTTGCAAACATATTTAGGTTTTGATTGATCTACAAAGCCATCGGTTGGTTCATGTACACTCTTCCTCAAGTTCACTATTTAGGAATGCATTGTTGATATCTGCTTATCTAATTTACCGTCCTTTAGACACTACCATAGTGAGTATAACTCTTAAGGTTGATGCTTTCATTATAGGGGCAGAAGGTTTCATAAAAATTAACCTCAAGTTCTTGATGATATCCCTTAGCCACCAATCTTACATTAAGCCTTTGGACAGATCCATTAGTGTTGTATTTTGTTCTAAAAACCCACTTGCTTCCTACTAGGTTGTAAGCTGGTGATGGAGGCACAAGCTTCCACGTTTTTATTTTCATCAGGGCCTTAAATTCTTCCTCCATGGCTTTTTTCCACTATTTGCTCATTAGAGCTTCATTCAGGTTCCTTGGTTCTGATATTTCAAGACGTCAATTGCCAACTGATTTTCCCAGGAATGCCTTTGGTTTGGAAACTTTTGCCTTTGCTCTTATCATCATAGGGTGTTCTATTAAGTCCTTTGCTCTTAACTGAGGCCTGACTTGTTGCTAATTTAACACATCATTTGGTTCAGTATTTCCATCATTTTGTGGCACCTCAAGTTCTGTTTCAAATCTTTGATTCACTGTTTGATTATTCGTTACTTCATCACTTCCATTGTCACCGTTTATGTTTTCAATTTGACTATCACTTAAGTTGAAAGGTGGGTGATGCTCAGCATAGGTTGCTTCAGGAAGAATAGTATCAACATGATTTGAGATAGGTCCAGAGTTATTTGGTTTAGATGAGAATTGAAAATAAGTTATCATAGACTCTGGAACCACAGAGTTTTATTGCTTTTGGACAAAAAACAAAGACTCAAAAGGAAACTCGAGTTCATTAAACACAACATGTCTTGAAATATAGACTCTCCATATAGAGGATAAAAATTTATAACCTTTATGGGAGTCACTATAACCAATGAACACACATTTGGTTGAATGGAAACTGAATTTGTGCCTTTGGTAGGGCCTTAAACAGGGATAGCAAGCACATCCAAAAATCCTTAATGACTTATAGTCGATTTCTTTCCCAAATAGAGCCAGATAAGGGGACTGCATTTTGAGTAAAGGTGTAGGCAATCTGTTGATTAAGTAGGTTGCAGTTTGGAAAGATTCCCACCAATACTTATAATGGCATTTTGGCTTGGGCCAAAAGAGTGAGACATGTTTCAGTTATGTGCCTATGCTTCCTTTCAATTCTACCGTTTAGGGGTGAAGTGTGTGGACATGGATGTCTGAAATCATTGCCCTCTTGAGTAAGATAAGTTTTGAAGGGTCTATACTCTATTCCCCAATCAGCCTGCAGGGTTTTTATTTTCCTTGCAAGTTTGTTTTCTACTAGCTTCTTAAAATGAACAAACACAATAAGTGCTTCAGATTTTTGTTTTAGAGGGAAAATCCAAGTGAACATACTAAAATCATCAAGGAATGTTATGTAGTGCTTGAAACCACATATTGGTTGAATTGGTGCAGGTCCCCATAGGTCAGCGTGCACAAGATCAAGTGGTGTTTTGGCATGGGAAGTGGAAAGAGAAAAAGGCAGCAAGTGGGATTTTCCAAACTGACAAGCATCACAGAATGATTTTCTATCATTTTCATTCAACTTTTGATTACAACTTTTGAGTACTTGAGACATCACTTGGTTAGATGAGTGTTCAAATCTCACGTGCCATACATTATCTTGAAGATTTAAAGACTTCTGACTAGAATTTAAACTGGGACCAGTGGAAGAGGTATTGCAGCAATACTTATTCAAGGTAGCAGACATTTGAGTTTGATCTTGGGTGTTTAGATGAGGGAAATCCAGTTGAGAGTCCTTCTTTAAGCCTCCATTACAGCATCACTTCCTTCGTTAGCTTTGATAAAGCAACAGTTAGAATGAAATTCCATATAGACATTTTGTCAGAAGTTAATTGTGACACACCGATGAGGGTTTTTCTTGATTTCAGGTATATATAGGAGTTTATTTAACACAGGTGACTTGTTGTTTAAAGTAGGAAGACGAGATATACCAAAATGGAAAATGTGAAGCCTATTTTCATTTCCTGCCATTATTTCTTGCTTACCAGTATACTAAGTGGCTGAGGAGAGATTTTACTTATCTGCAGTAATGTGGTTGCTAGCACAAGTATCAGCAAACCAGGAAGGATCATTTAGAGTACTAGGAAATGCCACAAAGGCTGCTGGTGCTGTAGATGAGGAGTTGAAGTTGGTCCTTTGATTTGGTGGTGCTTCTGTATACCTTTCATCCTGAAGTTGTAAATGTTGGCTTTGTGTCCAACTTTTTCACATACCTGTCAGGTAAGTCTATCACCACCATTGAAACTACCTCCCTTGTTTCTTCCTCTTCTTCTACCGCTGAAGTAGTTAGAAAATCTTCTGTTAGTGATTGGCCTGTGAGTTTTGATGTGATGATGATTTGGGCCATATCTTCGAGTGAAATTTACTGAGGTTTGATGAAGATTGATTCCTACCATTTCATTTCTCATTGTAGTCTGATGTTCCAGCCTACTTTCAAAGGTCATTAATGATGATTGTAGTTCTGCCAAGACTGCTTTCTCTGTTGTGAATCTGAACAACAATGGGAGTGTAATCTTCCTCCTGACCTCCTAGGACTTGAGTAACCAAGTCAGAGTGGGGAATAGCCTTGCCAGCAATTTTCAGATTATCTGCCAGCATCTTTACTTTGTTTAGGTATTGGTCAATACTGATACTACCTTTCCTTGCCTTCTGAAGTTCACCAGTAAGAAAAGTAATCTTGGACCTATTCTAAACCCCATAGCTTTCCTTCATAGCTGTCCATATTTCACTTGAGATTTTAGCACCCATCACTCTCGTAGCAATATTTGGATTCATTGAGGAATAATGCCAACCCATGAGTAGTTGGTATGTCAAAATCCACTGATTATACTTTGGATTTCTTATCATTTCAACGCTGGTTCCACCTTCTCCAGCGATTTCAGCTCCAACGAATTTTGGAGGACACAACTTTGTCCCCAGAATATAGCCTTCAAGGCTATGACCATGAATGATGGGTAGTATCATTTTCTGCCAGAGTATAATTTTTTTTTTGTCAAATTTGATTTATACTAGTTGAGTTAAGTTTACACCGATTGGTGAGAGATTAGGACTTCCTTGCATTGCATCAGAGTTGCAACTAGAGATGGATGCAGGAGCTAAGTTTCCTCCTGTGTTTTGTGAAGTATTATCGGCGTTGGCCATGGATGGCTCTGATACAAGTTAAAATGTAAAATATTGAAGAAATAATTAAGCTCAAGATAATTCTAGCTTCATCATTAATCTGGTATATACCATCAGTATTTGGACACGTTTGTCATCGTATTTATTAATGACATAATGGTATACTCAAAAGATTTTCAGCAACACGAAGAACATCTAAAAATAGTCTTGGAAACACTGCGTGAGGAGAAGTTATTAGTCAAATTCAAGAAATGTGAATTTTAGTTGGACCGAGTGGGATTTTTAGGCCATACGGTTTCAACACAAGGAATTGAAGTGGACCAATCCAAAGATGAAGCTGCGAAGTGGGGATTTTTCTAGTTTAGTCAGCTATTATCAGTGATTTATAGAAGGATTTTTCAAGATCGTGAGTCCTATGACACAATTGACTCGGAAGGGTATTAAGTTTGTATGGTTAGCGAAATGTGAGCAGAGTTTTCAAGAGTTAAAGGACAGGCTAGTATCTGTACCAGTGTTGACTATACCTGAAGGTTCATAGGGCTTCGTAATTTATAGTGATGCATCTAAAATTAGTTTAGGATGTGTCTTGATGCAACATAGGAAAGTGATAGCTTATGCTTCGAGACAATTGAAATAATATGAACAGAATTACCTTGAAGATTTGGCACCAAAACCTATATGGGAGCAAGTGTGAGATCTACACCGATCACAAGAGTCTCTAATACTTCTTCACCCAGAAGGAGTTGAATATGAGATAGCGACGATGGTTAGAATTAGTAGAGGATTATTACTGTATTATCTTGTACCATCAAGGTAAGGCTATTGTAGTCACAGATGCGTTGGGTAGGGACAGTTGTGAGCACTGTGTACAAGGAAGGATCATTTAATTAGAGATTTTGAGAACCTGAGTATTGAAGTATTTACTTCACCAATAAGGACATCATCAATGTTGGCAAGTCTTACTGTGAAATCAACACTTAGGGATAGAATAGTAGCTGCTCAGAAAGATGACCCATTTTTAAAAAATATTAGGGCTGAGGTGGGAACTGAGAAAGGAAATTGATTTGAAATAGTCGAAGATAAAGTCCTAAAGTTTAAAGGCCGACTGTGCATACCGAAGGATGAGATATTGATGCTCATTACGCCGCACACCCAGAAGGAACTAAAATGTATAAAGATTTGTGTGATAGATTTTGGTGTAAAAACATGAAGGGAAGGATAGCTCTGTTTGTATCCAAATGCATGGTTTGTCAATAGGTCAAGGATAAACATCAGAGGTCATTGAATCCCATGGACATACCCGAATGGAAATGGGAGAAGATTGCAATGGATTTTGTCATTGGTTTTCCTAGATCAGTAGGAGGTCATGATGTAATCTTGGTGATTGTAGATCGATTGACAAAATTTGGTCATTTCCTACAAGTTTGGACAACTTATAACATAGAATAGTTCGTACAGATTTATGTCAGAAAGATTATGCAACTTCATGGTGTTCCAGTTTCTATCGTATCAGATAGAGACTCGAGATTTACTTTGAAGTTTTGGATAAGCCTTCAAAAAGCTATGGGCACCAAGTTAAGATTTAGTATTGCTTACCATCATCAAACTGACTGACAGTCTGAACGAACTATCCAGGTTCTTGAAGATATATTAACGGCTTGTGTCCTAGATTTGGGTGGTAAGTGGGAAGATCATTTGCCGTTAGTCGAATTTGCATACAACAATAACTTCCAAGAAACTATTGGCATGGTAGCGTCTCAGGATTTGTATGGTCGACGATGTTGTTCTCCATTATATTGGGATGAAGTTGGTGAAAGTAGAGCTTTGGGTCCAGAATTAGTTGAGAAGACTGTAGAGGCTATATGTAAAATTAGAACAAGAATTAAGATTTCCCAAGATCGTTGGAAGAGCAATGCTGACAAAAGGAGAAAATAATTGAATTTTGAGGTTGGAGATAAAGTATTTCTCAAAGAGGCGCCAATGAAGGGAACATTACGATTTCAAAAGAAATGAAAACTAAGCCCTAGATTTATCTGTCCATTTGAGATTCTTGAAAAAAATGGCAATGTCACATACCGTTTAGCATTGCCACCTAAACTAGAGGTAGTACACAACCTATTTCACATTTCAACATTAAGAAAGTATATCCCAGATCCTAGTCATGTGGTTAATGTTCGATCATTGGATGTCTAGAGTGATGTGACGTACGAAGAAGCTCCTGTAGTAATTTTGGAAAGAAAAGATCCTGAGAAATCGAAAGGTTCCATTAGCAAAGTCCAGTGGAGTAAACATGGTGAGAATGATGCTACTTGGGAAAGAGAAGAAGATGTTTTAGCCAAGTATCATAACCTCTTAAAACATGTAATTAAATTTCGAGGACAAAATTATTTTAAGTGGGGAGAGTTTTAGCGACCGAGAAAATAAAAGAAAATAAAATCTTGTATTTCATTTTGAAATAATTTTTTTCTTGTATAAATCGAGAAAACAAAGAATTTGAGTTATATTATTAAGTTACTACGACCCTTCCTAAGAGTTCAAATTAAAGTTTTGGTTGCGATAGTAAATTTATGTGTACTTGTCTTTTAAGGTGTCGAATTTCTTTTAAATGTTTATGATGACTAATAAGTACATTTTGCACACTTATTTAGACATAAAACATGAAAAATTATCAATGTATATGTTGAAATAATGCTTAATTCGATATAATTTGTATTTGTAGGATTATATTGATGGATGGAATAAAGAATATGTAAAAGCGAGCAAAAAAGACCAAATTGGAAGAAAATGAAACTTTGGAGACCAAAATACAATTATTCAGAAGATGACCCGAATGCAAAATCAAGCATGAAATTGAGCTAAGTAACACATTGTGATGTCATGAAATGTTAGAAGGAGAAAGAAGCATGGCCAAAAGGTAAATTAAATAAAATTTGGGGACCAAGCACCAACAGGAGAACAGAGCCAAAAATTTTATAACCATGCTATCGCATGGTTCATTCTGGACGCAAGTTTTCTGGTTTCCTTATCCGAACCAATCTCTTATTGTGAGGTATTTTGATGCCCTATATAACCTTACTCTCGTCCAAAATGAGGTTTACGCATTCTTAGAGAGAAAAATAACATTGAAGAGTAAGGAAGAGGGCAAGAATAATGGATTTCATTCAAGATTCAAGATTTCAAGCATAATTTCTAGTTTTTAGGTGATATCTTCTCTTTATTATTTTTATTGTTATTTTATTTTATCCATGCTATGTTGGACTTTTTATGTACTAGGTGAACGATGAACCTCGTAATGTGACATCTTAATTCTCTATTTTCCAATTTGATATTCAAACACGACTGATAGATGTTGAATGATTTATATACACTTTCTTGCCTCCATAGTTAAATGCATGCGATTATGTGATTTTGGGTGATCTATTTTATGCATTCAAAAGAAGAGAAATAGATTCTTTAAGGTATAAATCATTGTAGGGTCTGATAGGGAATAAAAATATATTGTTATGCTTTACGTGAATCTCTAAGTGTTTAAAAAACATCATGCACTCTTGTATATTGCATTTGTCATAGAAATATAGTCAAATAGTATGTTAGAATGGATTCAATACTACTCGAAAGAGATTGTCGGATAAGTTAGAAATATTGATTTTTCGACCAATTCATCGTGTTATCAAATTATGAAATAGGGGTTAAAAAGAAACTTTGTTTGGCGATTCNATAGATGTTGAATGATTTATATACACTTTCTTGCCTCCATAGTTAAATGCATGCGATTATGTGATTTTGGGTGATCTATTTTATGCATTCAAAAGAAGAGAAATAGATTCTTTAAGGTATAAATCATTGTAGGGTCTGATAGGGAATAAAAATATATTGTTATGCTTTACGTGAATCTCTAAGTGTTTAAAAAACATCATGCACTCTTGTATATTGCATTTGTCATAAAAATATAGTCAAATGGTATGTGAGAATATGTTCGATTCTACTCGAAAGAGATTATTAGATAAGTTAGAAATATTAATTCTTTAACCAATTCATCGTGTTATCGAATTGTGGAATAGAGGTTAAAAGTGAGTTTGCTTGGTGATTCGGGATCCTAGTGCACTTTTCATACATTAATTCCATTAAACTTTTGCATTCGACATACTTTTGCATTAATTTAATAACCATGATTTACATTGCATTTTTAGTCATAGTTTAGTCACAAAATTCAAACAACCAACCATCTTGAGTTAATAGTTTTGGTTAATGTCTTGATAATAAGAATCAAATCAAATCAATCATTGTAGGATGATACTCGAAATTTTACAATTTTCATTTTTTTACTTGCTAACGAACCGTGTACTTGCGGTGATTTACAAAGCGAACATATTTTCGTGAATAAGTTTTTGGCACCGTTGCCGGGAATTGAGTTTTAATTTTATTTTTGTTATTTAGACATTAATTTGAACTTTTTTTTTTTATTTTAGTTTACATTTTATATTCTATTATGTTTATTCACTTGGGTTGAGCTAAGTTCTACTATCTTTCGCTTCTTCAGGTCTTGCATGAGAAGATCAGTTTGCGATGAATTACTTCCAATCAATTTGGAGATTGAACGAACTTTTCATTGAAAATAGATGATAGCGAAAGTAGTAGATCGGGTCAATCAAGGACAAATACAAATGGCTAATTAACAACTGGAATCGAGAGTAAATTATGCAACTCCAGCCAATGCGAAGGCACAATATGATGGGAATACTCTTCTAGGGTATTTCTTGTCACCATTCATTGCTCAAAGTCATTCCAACATCGTCTACCCCGCATTTGAACAGCTCAAAGTCATTCCAACATCGTCTACCCCGCATTTGAACGGCCAAACTTTCAGCTGAAGACTAAAGTCATCCAACTATTCCAAAATGGGCATCAATTCTACGGGATGGCCAACAAAAATATGCATACACACGTATTCCGCTTCTTCGATATATGTAAACACTTTAGGTACCAAGGGATATCAGATGATGCAATCAGATTGAGGTTATTTCCACACACTCTTCCGGATAAGGCAGTTGAGTGGTTAGATTCACTCCTTGTGGCTAGCATCACTACTTGGAACCATTTGGCTCATAAGTTCTATACAAAGTTCTTCTCACCGGCCAAGATTGCAAGATTGAGGCACGAATTATCAATATTCGACCAGAATGAGTCCGAATCACTTGATGAGGCATAGAACAAATCCAAGAATATGTTGAGAAAATGTCCACAATATGGGTTTGACAAATCAAGTCTTTCTACACAGGATAGCTTCCAACTCTTAGGAGTATGGTGGTCTCGTCATCAAATGGGCCCTAACCACCAAAACGATTAATGCTGGTTGGAAATTGTTCGAGAGAATGGCTAATACTTCAGCCATGTGGTCTTCAGATTAAGGAGGTCCAAAGAAAACAACTGGAGTCTACGAGGTAGATACATATTCAGCTTTATAGGCAAAGATTGACTCCTTATTTCACAAAATGGAGAGCATAAAATGGTGAACTCAGCACAAGTAAAGAAGTCGAATTGCAAAGAATGTAGAGCAGAACATGCACAGTTGAATGTCTTGTCCTTACACAAGTAATTAAGCACGTGGAGTATGCGTAGTGGGGCTAACATCAGCACAACAACTCCTATTCTATCACTTACAATCTGGGCTGGAGAAATCATTCAAATTTCTCTTGAGGTGAAAATCAAAATCACAATAAAAACCAACATCACAACCGAGCTCAAGGGAAGTTACAGCAGGATAAGAAATCCCAGTTGGAGGAGATGTTTGCAAAACTCATGGAAAAGATGGATAAATACATGGAAACAACTAACCAATTTATGAGAAAGACTTAAATGAATTTCCAAAATCAAAGTGCTGCTATTAAGAGTCTGGAAACACGGATGGGACAGTTAGCTCTTTTTGTGGCAAATAGAGCACCAGGTACCCTGCCAAGTAATACTGAGACTAATCCCAATGAGCAGTTAATGAACATTACTGTTTTGGAAAATAAAATAGTTGAGGGTCCATCTGTGCAAGTAATCACCACCAAAGTAGAGTGCAGCTACCGAAAATACATATCAAGAGGTCGGGTGCGAGTAAGGAAATAGTATATTCCCCAGAAGAGGAGCAAGTGGAACAGACTGAGCTGATTATAGAGGTATCTACTAAAGAGATTTCAGATACCCCACGGATTAAGGCAACCATTCCTATTAACCCTTTGAAGCCTCCTATTTCATTCCCACAAAGGTTGAAGAGACACCAGCTAGACCAACAGTTTGAGAAATTTTTAGATACGCTAAGGAAGCTCCACATTAACATCTCATTCATAGACCCAATATGACAAATTCAAAGTTATGCAATGTTCTTGAATGATATGATTTCAAAAAAGAAAAAGCCTTCAAAATTTGAAATTGTGGTACTGACAGAGGAAATCTGTGCAAGAATACAAAAAAAAAATTGCCTCCCAAGTTTAAGGATCCAGGGAGTTTCACTTTACCTATTTCAATTGGGAAAGATGGTACTTTTAATGTTTTATGTGATACTGGAGCTAGTATTAACTTGATGCCACTTTCTACTTTCAGGAAACTCCGTTTAGGAAAGGTTACAGCAACAAAGGTGACCCTGCAGCTGGCTAATAAATCCCTTACTCACCCACGAGAGATTATAGAAGGTGTATTGATTAAAGTGGAGAAATTCATCTTCCCTGCAAATTTCCTCATTCTAGACATCGAAGAAGATAGAAATATTCCAATAATCTTGGGAAGACCATTCCAAGCAACATGTCAAAATTTGATTGATATAGGGAAATGATAGCTAATCTTGAGGGTAGATGAGAAATAAGAAGTGCTTAAATTAAATAATCCACCCAGGCCTAGACGAGTGTCAGTGTATCACTAAAGACGAACTATCTTTTCAACAAAATTGCCAAAAGAGAAAATAAAAATTTGGGGATTTATTGATAAAGACGAAAACAGAAAATTCAAAGGGTGAGAGTTAAAAGAGGATACAGAAGCGGGCAATTACAAGGAGTGCACTAGTAAAATCCTTCGATTTGAACCACCATGAGCTTACCGGAGTAAAGTCAAGCAATATACTATAACTTAGCGCTTGTTGGGAGGCAACCCAAAAATTCTTTCCTTCTATTCATTTCGCTTTATACATTAAACTATGAATTTCTTTTCCAAGGGGCTAGATGTGAATTTGAAGATGATGAAGTAAAAGAAGTGTGATATTATGTTACTGTAGTTTTTGTATGATTGTGTAAAAAAATCCAGTTTCCATTTTTTGCTAAGTTATCATTAGTTTTACTATTGCATTTCTAGTAGTAGTTTAAAATTTTGTGTGTTTGTGTGAGTTTGATAATTTTGTCAAGCATAATGATTACTATTGGGCTATATGTGAACCATGAATGGTGAAAACTATGCATCATTAAATTGATCAAAACATGTTTACGTGAAACTTGATTTATTTTGCGCACGACACTCATGTTTGCATATTGTGTTAACGAGTTGACTCATTGCTTAAAATTAGGAGAACTTAGAAAATCCCGAAAAAAACTTTCTTGTGCTAAATCTGACTAATTTTTAGAATAGTTTGGAGGTGATTGAACTATTGTAAGGGAACACTAAGATGAGTAGGGGTGCATGATGTTATGTGTGGATTTTCTGAAACCAATAAGATTAAAACGAAGTGAAAATTTCAAGTTAGGGTGTAATTTTAGAAATTGGGTGTCTAAAAGAAAAGGGACATTGCACTAATCATTGAATAAACAAAGATATATGTTTGAGCCTGTATAACTCGAGTGATTAAGCCTGCAAGAGTTTAAAACCTGGTGTCTTATGGTCATCTGATTTGGAAGTCTTCGGCATAAAGCTCGTTACATAAGTTATATAAAAAGCAAAGGAAAGATGTTATATAAAAGAAAAGAGAAAAAAAAAATGGTATCTATCTAATGATGAATTACATGCGTACTCTTATGTATAAAATGCATTGATTATCCCTAGACACTCGGTTGATAAGACTATATCTCTAATGCGAGGCAACTAACTCAGTTTAATCTCAAGGGAAAAAGAAATCAAAAATAGGAGAACCTACTCTGCTTATTAAAGTGCGAAATTATGATAGTATGATTCATCTAAACTAAGAGAGGGAAAGAAATAGATATAAATGAGTTCAACCTTAAAACACCCCCAGGATAATTGAGTGAAAAGAATAAGTTTGAGGGAGTGTGTATCTTTCGAGTGATGAGAGAGAAAAATCTGACTACATTGGGTTGGCTATGAGTCAACCATTATCCTGACGTGCTAGTATGAGTTTTCACACACACACGTGTCAGGTTTTGCATATAACATGTGGAGATTGATGCGATTTTGCATGCCTATAGTTATTCATGTTGTCTCTTACTAAGCTCCAATCCTAAGACATGCAGATTGTTAAGCTATGTTTTATGTAAATTAAGCCAATCTTGTTTGAGGACAAACAATAGTTCAAGTTTGGGAGATTTGATAAGTGCATTTTACGCTTATTTATGCCACAGAACATGAGAAATTTTCGATATATATGTTGATATATGGCTTAATTCGATATAATTTGTGTTTGTAGGATTACATTGATGGATTGAATAAAGAGTATGCAAAAGCGACGAAAAAAGACCAAATTGAAAGAAAATGAAACTTTGGGGACCAAAATGCAATTATTCAGAAGATTACCCGAATGGCGAATCAAGCATGGAATTGACCTAAGTAACATATTGTGGTGTCATTAAATGTTAGAAGAAGAAAGAGAAGGAAGCAAGACCAAAAGGTAAATGAAATAAAATCCGGGGACCAGAGTGAACCAAATGAAAAATAATTTATACCATGCAGTCACATGGTAGAAAGTTCATGCAGTGGCCCAAGCACCAACAAGAGAAGAACAATGCCAAATTTTTATAACCATGTTGTCACCTGGGTTTATACCATGCAGTAGCATGGTTAATTCTGGGCGCGAATTTTCTGATTTCCTTATTCGAATCAATTTCTTATGGTAAGATATTTTGACGCCCTATATACTAATCTTTTCCAAAAAGAAGGTTTACGCATTCTTAGAGAGAAAAACAACATTGAAGAGCAAGGAAGAGGGCTAGAACAAGGGATTTCATTCAAGATTCAAGATTTCAAACCTAATTTCTAGTTTTTGGGTGATGTCTTCTCTTTATTGTTTTTATTATTTTTCATCAATGCTAGGCTAGATTTTTTATGTACTAGGTGAATGATGGACCTCGCAATGTGACCTTTTAATTCTCTATTTTTCAATTTGATATTCAAACACGATTTATGTATGTTGAATGATTTATATACGCGTTCTTGCCTCCATAGTTAAATGCA
>CAIGRL010049140.1:0-27215 GCA_903798325.1 Fraxinus xanthoxyloides
TTTGTTCTTGACGGTGAAAACATCAAACTCACTTAATCCAAATATCAAATTGATACTTCCTACACATCTGTCAAAGTATTGAAGATCAATAGAAGGTGTCTGAAGTTCCAGTTGTCGGAGAACGGGAGTTCTTTGTTGATCCACAGAAGATAGACGAGTTCATAAAGCCGAGAGTTTGTGCAGGAGCACGCAATCCAGGAGGGCTTTGAAAACTACACTAGGAGTTGATGCATTAGCACGCAATTCAGGAGCGCTATAAGAATTGCAATCAGGAGGTCAGAAAGTACTAGTGGTGAATATGGCGGATTGTAAGTTATAATTTTTTTTATAGTGGATTGTTGACTGACGAAGTGCCCTGAGTTTTTATCCCGTTGGGATTTCTCCGTGATCATTCGTGGTGTTTATTTATTACTTTCATATAACTGCTGTATTTCAACATAGGAAAATTAAAATGTTTGATAAATCATCTAGAGATAATTAATAGTAACTTGTTACTAGTTAATTATTAAGTTTTTATTCCGCATAATCACCTATTCACCCTCTATAGGTGTAGTTTAGGTCGAACTTCGTAATTTCAGTTGGTATCAAAGCCACATTGTGATTCTTGACCCTTAAAATAATCTAGATGAGTCAGTCTCTATCTGTGCCTCCATTTTTTTACGGAAGCAAATATGCCTACTAGAAAGTTTGAATGAGAACATTCCTTAAAGCATTAGATAAGTGTATTTGGATCGGTGTTCTAAACAGTTGGACTGCACCTTCTACTATTGCTAGTGTTGTTACACCTATTGATATTTCTCTTTGGACCAAAGATCAAGTTGTTGATTGCAACTGGAATAGTAAAGGACTTCATGCTCTATTTATGACTGTGTCTCCAGAAGATTTTAGGAGATTGTCGATGTGTAAAACTGCTAAAGAGTCTTGAGATATATTAGAGACCACACACGAGTGTACCAAAACTGTGAAGAACTCCAAACTGCAAATGCTAACCTCTAGGTTTGAAGAAATTAGAATGAAGGACGATGAATCGTTCGATGAATTCTATACAAAGTTTAATCATATTGTAAACTCGAGTTTTACACTAGTTGAGAAGATCTCGAGTCTAAGATAGTTCGAAAAGTCCCTAGATCCCTACTTGAAAAGTTTAGACTTAAAACCATTGTTATTGAAGAAAGTAAGGACTTAGATTAAGTTAATAGAGGAATTCGTAGGATATCTCCAAACCTATGAACTCACCATTTCTCAACCAAAGAAGGTTAAATACATAGTCATGAACACCATTAGGAAAGAAGATAGTGAGTCTACTGACGCTTAGACCCTTAGAGACGACGAAAGGGCTTATTTCGTGAAAAAATTCCAGAAGGTGATGAGGAATATGAGGAAACCTCACGATAGGAAAATGATGTCCCCAGTAAATTCACAAAAGATAAGTGTGAGGAAAATAACCATAGGGCTTCTAGTAAGAAAACCCAGTCGGTTAGATGTAAGGCATTAGCAATGACTTTGAGTAATGATGAATTAGATTCAAGTGTTCAAAGTGATACCTCGGCGGTGAGAATGAACAAGATTTTATGGCCTTTACGTCTATAGTTAAGATTGAATCTGACAAGGAGAATGAAAAGATGGAGAATAATGAACATAGTGAGAATTCTAACTATGACTATGATGATGAAATTGATATTTACGAGTCTTATCGACAGTTATTTGAGGAGAGTGTTAAAATTAAGAAGATCAATAAAGCTGTATTAAAAAATGTTAAAGAACTTGAGAGGGAGAGAGTTTCTTAGGTGGCCTTTAGGATTCTTCCAAAAATTTGGGTGAGTTAAAACTTGTTAATGAGAACTTAGAAGCCAAAGTTAAATCTTTAACAAGTGATCTAGAAAAGTTTAATACTAAACTTCATTCCTTCATGAGTGGTACTTAGAAACTCAATAATCTGTTATGAATTAATAAGACTGCTAAAAATAAACATGATCTAGAATTAGGGATGGCAACGGGGTGGGTCGGCCATTTCCACTTTCGTCCCGTCGAGAATTTTTATTAGCTTACCTCATACCCATACCCGATTAAAGCAGGACGAGGTAGAATCGAGGCGAGATAAGTCCCTTACCCCATTTATCGTCCCATTTTTATTTTATTTTATTTTATTTTTATTATTTTATTTTTTTATGTCTTTAGTTAGTAAATATTATTACTTTTTTTTTCCTAATTTATTAAAAGCAACTTATGTTCTCTTTAAAATGATGATAAATTTGTTATTTTTGTTTGATAAAAAACTTAAATTTGAAATTAATTTTAATCGAGCGGGAACTATGTTTTACATACACACCCCGTACCCATTTCGGGGTAATGACTTTGGCCCCGTCCCCGCCCCATTTACCCGGTTAGGCTGATAATCCTGCCCCATTCGGGGCGGGACCCCACGGATAACGGATTGAGGAGGTTTTATTTTCATCCCTATCTAGGATACTTTCAAAGTGGTAATACTACTGCTAGGACTTCCAAGACCATGTTCGCCCTAGCCACCAACAAAATTAGGAATACTGCCAAACTTGAACCCAAAGGCAAGAATGTCCTAGGATCAAGGCCTACCAGACAATGAAGGATCAACCGTCTTATATATCGACAACAACCTCCAAGTAGTTTTGAGCCTAGGTCTGTTCCCACCTGCCACCATTGTAGCACACTGGGATGCACAAGAACTTGGTGTCGTAAACTTGTGACTAGAAGTAAAAGTCAAGATATCTCAAGCAAGGTTAACTTTCTCACAAATCAGGATAGCCACTTAACTGAGATGATAACTCGGTTAACTAGTCGTACTTCTACATCTAAGAAAGTTTGAATTAAAAAGAGTGACATAAAAGGTCGTGAGATTGATCATGTTCTTAAAGTTAAGAGCATTCATGTACCTCATTGATTAGGTACTTAGGTGCATGCATGTACAGTTCATTGAGTCCATTCATTTTTACATGCATCTCATTTATTTATTTATTTATGATTTTTTTTGTTTTTGCTCTTAAAATTTCTTGATTTTTTTATAAAAATAAAATAAAATATTTTTTTTTTGTGCTACTGGACATTTCTTCATACTCATAAATATTGCATTTGGAATCGAGTATGCATTCATCTGATCTATACTGTTATTTTCATTACTTGGTTAAGTTTAATGTGCAATATTGAGTATATATTTCTTCATGTACCATCTGCATAGCACACATTCTAATATTGTGAGTGAGTCTTGATCGCATGTATGAGATTTAGGATGACTGCCATCTCTTGGTAAGGTAACCTTGAAAATGAATTGACCTTCATTTAGATGATCTAAGCTCAAATACAATCCCCTTATCATAAAAAAAAAATATATTTCATCTTATACTCTTTTTCGAAATCTATTTGACTTGAATAATTAAGACTGAGGGATAGCTCGAACATGGTGCCCTATGGTAAATTGACTTGGAGTCATCGGCCCAACACTCGTTACATGAGTCATTTTAGTCGCTTAATGAACAAGAGTCTGCACATAAGATGTAAAAATCGAGAAAAACTCAAACTCGGGGAAGGGAGAGAAAAGAAAAAGTATACGCGCAAAAAAAGAAAGAAAAAAGACATGCATTTTGAGTACGTGGGAGATCTTTTTATTGATAGTGCAATATGTGTAAACACATGCATTTTGAGTTCATCAATATGTCAGAAATGTGATTAAATAAAAAAAGGGGAGGGGGGTTCTACGTTTCGAAATTTTCAAAAATTCAGTACTATTTGTGTCAAATGTTTTTCACCTACTTTCGTTAAACGTCGCTCAAGCGACAGCCCGTATATTTGAGTTTTAACGTTCTTTTTTTGGGATTCTTTCGCTTCCATTTCATTTTTCCTACAAATCTCGCCACGCCCATTTCAAAATTGTGCAATTAAACATCAAGAGAACATCTAGCATTGATTGTTCGGTTGTATTTCCCCACAAATTCATCCAATTTCCTAAATATTTCAAGGTAAGGGCCAAAACCCCATTTTTTGATTTTTTGTATTTTATTTGGGGATTTTTTATGCTCTTGGTTGCATTCTTTATCTCCACTGCATGTTTGGTGGTTTTTATTTAATTTCGGCTCCATTGCATCATTTAGATGATTTGTTTTTTGGATTTTTGCTTAGTCTCAACGAGCAAAGCGTATTTTTTTGTCAAATTTTTAGTTATTTTTGTTGTTTGAGGCTTAGGTTTGATGGAGTTTGGGTTAGGAGTATTTGGTTTGGTGTTGTGTTGGTTGTGGTGGTTTTTGGTTGAAACCATTGTTGGACTCATTGGCTTTGTACACTCTCGCTACATTTTTGATAGAATTTTTCGTTGTTGGTTATGTTTAATGTCTCTAGGGCGAAGCTCATTCACACAACTTGATCACGTTAGGATTGTCGGTTTGGTTTGTTGGTGTCGTTTATCTTCATCTAGTGTTCACACTACGAGGTGCCATCACGGCACAGTCACGTCACCGTGGCACTTCGTATAGGAATCATGTCTTGTCTTCAAGGCATCGGGTCATGATGTCAAGTCATTGTGTTCTGGTGTCACAGCATCATGTCATCTACGTCCATGCATTGCACAGTTTCATCTATCATGTAGTTTTGTATTGGTTTGCTTGCATATGGTTTGTTTGTGTGATTTTGGATGGTTTAGCATCATTTAGGTTATCATTTCATGTGCATTATAGCATTTCATTCAGTCATATCATCTATTGATTAGTTAACGTGTCTCTGGTCTACTTCTCATATGTCACCTCAGCGAGCTCGAACAGCTACACAGACATCGACTGCGTTCAGTTTCTTCAATCGATCCCAGTTCAGCTCTACTACTGCCCAGGAGGTATTCGGGAACCAATTCTCGTTACGCCCAGTGTTGGTAAAGCGTGAGGTAGTTTTATATGACATTTTCCCCAACCTCGCTGTTATTTTCACTTCTAGGGGTTGGGATCCGTTACTTATAGATTTGAAGCCTCCTCCTAGTCTTCTTGTTCACGAGTTTTATGCTAACATTCACATCGTTGGAACGAGGTCCTAGTGCAATACTACTGGCTTTCTCCCTACTGATCGCCGATTCTATTGCGCATTGTGTGCACGAATCTATGGCATGTCTTCCATACTTCTTCATTACCTATAGAGAATGCTAGCTTCTTGTACGCCTTATTACACGGTGATTCTATTGATTTACCTTCGCTCATATGCCAGCAAATTCTGCATGCTTTTCATGTCATGGGGACTAGGGTAGGGCTTCCGTATGCATATCTTATTTATCACCTTGTGATCGCACTTCGCGTTAGTTTTCTTGAGGGGGTTCGTATGAGGGTTTCTCGGCCTATTGTCCATACTACCATTTATCAGAGTAGGTCTTATACTTCTTCTGAGCCAGCTGATCGACTATGCCAGTTGATCCTATTGATGACCTTATTTCTGTTGATCCCTCCGATTTTCCTCATTTTTCTGCGTTTGTACCCATTGACCATCTATTACACTTATGGGATTGTGCTGATCGAACATCATGCTCGTATAATGACAAAGATTACACAACTGAGAGCTACAATTATCGACACACTTTAGAGTTTAATACGCTTCAGAGTGCTGTCGGATATCTTCGGCGAAGGCTGCATTGGATTTCTCGACATTGGGATGATGGTCCAGATTCTGATGAAGGGACTCCTGCTGATGATGTATCATAGTTGCTAGGTTTTCGCTTGTCATTTGTAACAAAAAGGGGAGTAGTAAACTTGGTACTTAAAAAAGTTAACATTAACGTTTGGTACTTAAAAGTAGAAACATTAACAATGAATGTTAAAAAATTTATTTGGAAGTATACAATATCTAGAATATGTTTTGATGTTTAGTGATATCAATGGTTACGTTGGATTCATTAACATTGGGATAACAGTACAGCTTCTGATGAGGGGACTGATGCTAATGATGCAACATAGTTACTAGGTTGTCCCTTGTCATTTGTTACAAAAAGGGGGTGTAGTAAATTTGGTACTTAAAAAGTTGACATTAACATTTGGTACTTAAAAGTAGAAATATTAACAATGAATGTTAAAATTTTTGATTCGGAAGTATATAATATCAAGATAAGTTTTGATGTTTAGTGATATCAATGGTTCTTTTGGTATGTTGGTTTACATTAATATTGCATCTTAATTTAATTGGTAAGAATCAATGCATATTATTTTTAACTGGTATGACTTATGCTTAACTGTTTGAATTCTGTATATTCATATTACTGTTACACGTGTTTTTACACTCGTGTTGAGTTGTTTATTTCAGAAAACATGTTTATAAAGAAAAAGCACAGTTCAGTCAAGATAGTTGAATTTTTCGTAGTAGGTGTTTTGAGTCTATTTTCTTTTACTACCTTGACTTTAGATACATAATTTTGTCACAGAATGCTAAATGGGGAGCTTGTTAGGTTTTTGATGTAATTGGCAAATTTGTGAACAAAAGGGATAGATTCAATGTGTTGTAAAAGTCAAAGAGTACATTGCAATTATTATAAATTGAGTTATATTAGGTCTAGGGTTCGAGAATGGAAAAGAAGAAAAAACGACGCTGCAATTTCGCTAGACTGGTGCTATGACATGGGTCGAGCGGCAGAAACAGAGACATTGTTGTTAGCATGTCGTCAGGACTTTGCTCGAGTGACACACCGTCGGTCGCTTGTCACCCAACTTTCACTCAAGCGACGAGTTATCCGAAGAATTTTAATTCACGTTTATAAAGCTTTTTATCTGGCTCATTCATTCCTTAACCTACAGTATAAATATCTGCACGCCTCTGAACGACATTTTTTAAGGTCGAAAATTGAGAGAACAGATGATGCTTCTTATCTACTTCATCAAATTCATCCAAAGCTTTCAACCTTCGTTGTTCGAATTGTTCTTGGCGGTGAAAACATCAAACCTACTTAATCCAAATACCAAACTGCTACTTCCTACACATCGTCAAAGTGTTAAAGTTTGAGGAAATGTGACTGGAGTTCTAGTTGTTTGAGAAGAGTTCTTCATTGATCCACATGAGATAGACAAATTCATAAAGCCGGGAGTTGGTGTAGGAGCATGCAATCCAAGAGAGCTTTAAAAACTACAGCTTGGAGTTGGTGCAGGACTACGCAGTCTAGGTGAGCTGTAGGAATTGCATTCAAGAGGTCAGAAAGTACTAGTGATAGTCAAGTCTAGCAGACTGTAAGTTATAATTCGATTATAGTGAATTGTTAACTAGCAAAGTTCTCTAAGGTTTTACCCAGTTGGGGTTTCTTCGTGATCATTCCTGGTGCTTATTTATTGATTTCATATAATCGTAGTATTTCTACATAAGAAAATTGGATTGTTTGATTAACCATCTAGAGATAATTAATAGTGACTTGTTGCTAGTTAATTATTAAGTTTTAATTCCCTATTCACCCTCCTCTAAGTGTAGTTCGGTTCGAATCTCGTAATTTCAAAATACATTTGTGTTCCAAATCGGTATTCTTTTGTACCCACGATGTATGTTCACTTTGAAACAAAGCACCCATCTCCGTATTGCTTGTGAAATTATATGCATTTGCATACAAATTTGAAGTTGAAATGTAGGTATTTGTTATATTATCGACATTTTGGATGTGTCGTATGTTGAATATATATATATATATATTAACATGGACTTATACAATGTGGATACACACGCCAAAACCAATAACCACTATAATATTATTTATGAAAGGAGGACAACACTAATACTATTATATGTTCTAATTCACTCTCTCGAATTCTTCATATTCTATGTCCTCAATTCTCTCGCTTTCTTGCTCACTCACTCTCATCACTTTCAATTCATACACAAAAGACGATAGAACAAACTGTTTTATAGAAAGTAATGTCTACGAGATGCACTTCTATGAAGTTCCCATATGGCGATGGAAGAAGAAATTAAAATAGCAAGCTTCTGGATAATTCTTATTATGGCAATGGTGATATAATCTTTGTAAAATTGGATTCTTCTAACTTCTTCTGGGCCACCGACTTATCAATTTAACCTTTCTCTACTAATCATTTTCAATTGTGCCCAAAGTTCTGTAAATTTTGAAGCACTTACTGTCAACACGTCTATCAATTGTTCTTTGGTATTGAAATGCTTCAAGTCAATCTCCCAGTTAGCACATTTTCTCTGTCGAAGTGATGCCCTCTTCGACGTGCTTAGTTCTTCCGTGGTATACTAGGTTCTCTGTTATGCAAATAACTAATTGGTTATCACAATATCACAAAGCTTATCAATTGATGTAGATCATTCATCAAGTACATTAACCATGTACTTTCTTAAGCTTTCAACGCTGTTGCTCTATATTTCAACTTTGCAGTTGACAAAAATACAATCGGTTGTCTCTTACAGCACCATGACACTCCATCTAGCCAAAGACTGAATGAATAGGCATAGTCCACATCATAGTTGCTAATAACCCTGGAATTTTTTATTGTAAAAGAGTCTATTATCAATTGTTCTTTTATGCACTAAAGATTCATCATGCTACTTTAAAGTGTGGCTTCTTTCTCTTCTTCATAAATCAACTTGCAATCCCAATTGTGATGCGAACTTGGGTCATTTTAGTGTTAAGTAGATTGAGCTTCTCTCTAATTGTCAGTGCATGGTCTTATTCTCCAAGTCATTGTCTTCATTTGTCCATATCTTGGATTTATTCTCGATTGATGTCAATATCGATTTGGAATCGATCATCCAAACTTCTGTAAAAGGTCTATCTCAAACTTATTTTGGTAAAATAGTAACCCTTTTATTTTTTCCATCTTGTTTCCCAAAAAATGATTTAGCTCCCCAAACTATTTAATTTGTTATCTCATTGATAAATTCCTTTTACTTTGTTGAATTTCATCTTTATCATATCAACTAATGATGAGATCATCCACGTACACTAGTTCTATTATCAATTTAATGTTTTCCACTTTGAAGAACAAATTTGAGTCTGCTGATACTACCAAGTATCTACTTTGAACTACGAATTTGACTATCGTACCATTCATGCTCATGGTGACTACTTTAACCTATAAAGAGCCTTCTTAACTTGCGAACACGTCTTGTTTTTCTTTATTCTTGAATCCCTTTGGTTGCTCTATGTATGTCTTTCAATCGAGTTCTCTATGGAGAAATGCATTTCTCATGTCCATTTATCGTAGCTTTCAGGACTACTTGCTGCTAATACTATTGTGTTGGATCGTTGTGTTAAAGGTCTTTGAATTTTTGGCACTTTCGTCTTCTTCTACTAATGCGCTAGCATACTTGGATTTTGGTTTTCTCTATATATTTAAGTTTATTTATAGTCTCTTTCATACCTCAACCTCTTCTTACGTCGACCTAATCTCTTCTAGTGTTCTCTAGTGTACTCCTATTTGCCAAAGATTTTGTATTGCCCTAATGCACTCTTTTTCATCACTACATCTTTAGTTTTCTCGCGGCTTCTTTGTGCTTCTATGCTTCTCTCTTAAAAGTTTATTTTTCAATTTCCTTTTATTCTAGCAGCTTTCACCGTCTACAGTGTCCACCACGAAGATTGTTCGTTGTAGCGAAAGGATGGCCACCAAGGTGTATTTTCGGGCTCAGTTTACCAATCTCGATCTTATCAAACACCTCCAACCAACGAGTAACATCATCGTTCGAGACTTATTAGATATGAGACTCAACAAATCTCCACATTGTTTCCCAATTAACCTACAAGCAAACAAAACACAAAGTTTATACTTGCATAATCAAGGTAACCAATAAAATTGGAATTACAGTCATTATTTTATGTTTTGAAACTGAAACACATACCATACATGCTCCATATACTCACCAAGGCTAAGGTCAAGAAAACATCCAAGTAAGAGCAAATAATCACAGTAACCAATCAAGAGCATATCATACATGCGATGAAGATATATCATAGAATAACACAGATCTTTTCAAAACACGTTCACATAGAACAACAGATTAACACTAACTTAATTAATGAAACGGTCAAAAAACACATGCAACAAATGTATAAATGACCCCACAAAAATATCTCACTACATTTATCATATCTTATTCCTTGTTGCTTGCACCTCGAGAACATATATCTCTTCTCATTACTCACCATGCTCACTCAACTCATGTCTAACTGGTAAACCACAATAGATCATAAGTCATTTAGAATGATTCTCTATCAGCACATCACTTCTCCCAACCTAAGTGAATAATGGATCTCCACCTAACAGAAATGATAGAAGTGTCTCTCTCACAATTCACATGTACATGGTCTTCATAGATAAAGGATTACAACATTTAATCACCTCTCTACTCATGATCCAAATGTCCACATCACTGATATATACCCTAAATGTACCCCCAGGCATCTATAATCCACATCACCAATAGATACATATCACACATACTACTAATGCATCTCAACCCACTCTGCATGTAAAAATTACACCTCAGATAGCTCTCAAATTCATGCAAGTGTACATATAAAACACATTGAAATGCAATATATAATTATACAACAGAATTAAGCAATCACAGACATGCAAAAGGATTAAACACGGATGTGCATGTAGTAACTATGTTTACTCTCAATAAACTTCACTAGGGTCATCACTTGACCATATAACCATATTCATCTCACCTATCATTTTACTCTTCTACTTATCGTTCTTCTTGGGAAAATTCCTAATAAAGTGTCCAGCCTTATCATAACTGTAATGCCGTCTACCATTAGACTTGTCTCATTCCTTGAACTTCTTCTTAACACCTTCATCACTCAAGTTACTACTATCTTAACCTCTGCCTAAATTCATTTTCTTAAATTTCATTATAATCCTAATCATATGTATGTGACTACTTCTCTTATCTTTTTCAACCTTAAGCTCTATTTTCCTACTCTTAAGAAAATCAATGATAATCTCGAGTGTTAATATATCTCTACCATACTTAATCGCATTTTTAACTTCCACATATAAGTCAGGCATATAATTCAGCAAAATAATGGTCTTATATGTTTCGAACACCTTTTCATCACAATTAAAAATAATTTAAACAAGCTTGTTAAAAGATGTTATGCAGAAGGGAAGATCACCAAGGTTTATTCGTTAAAAATTACCAAATTAAAATTGTAAGTTGCCATTTTTAAAAATCAATAAATACTGAATCACAATTAAGCCACACAAAGTAGACATAAGGTTGCAAACAACGTACACCACTCTAGATTCTCAGGATTTCGTGATACTCGAGATTTCAATATCAAGAGAATGTTTAAACGGGGTCAAGTTTAGGTGTATAATTAATGCAACACAAAGGTATGACAGAAATTTCAAATTATCACGCAATGCAATCTCACACGGCGACTAAACTACAATTGAAGCACAAAATCAATTATCAACTTGCATTCAGAACCAACACTACAAATATGGCAAAGAAATCCTATTTTCTACGACAAACAATGGTTCCCCCTTCACGATAAACCCAATCATTGTGTCATCCCACACGATGACGAGCTAAAACTAAAATTTAAGCGGGATAAATTAATTTTCCAAAGTAGACTAATCTGAGTCCTTAAATAATGAGATATGTGAATTTGCTACTTCAGGACCACCACTATTTGCCCTAAAGTCTCCAGCAACCGTGGCAACCAATAGAGCAAAAATCGAAACACAAAGTCACGAAGGCAAAATGATACTATATAACCAGAAATAGAAAACTAACAACATCAAATCGTCATGTTAGAAATACTCTGCCTAAATAAATTGTTTTGAGACACGCGCCCACACGTACGACGCCCTAAATCACCACACGAAGCTACCTCTCCACTTGCACGTCTCAAGTCCGATCTCCATTTGACACACCCAGGACCGCCTCCACTTGCACGTCTCAAGTCCGATCTCCATTTCACAAATGGCCATATGGATTGCTTGGAAATCAAGCTTACGGATTGTATTTTCATAAAAAAAATCTGGGCAATTTTTCAAATCTGGTTTTTGCTCGAATTCTGCCAATTTTTGGTCTTCTTTGGCCAAAGATCTACCTCCAACATGGCTCCGATACCAATTGTAGCAGAAGGAAGGCCACCAAAGTATATTTTGGGCTTAGTCTACCAATCTCGACTATATCAAACAATTTTAATCAACGAATAACATCATCGCCCGACATTTATTGGGTATCAAAATCCAACATTCATCAAACACAACGTTCCTTGATATGTAAAAACAATCGTTTGGTTAGAGAGAGAAACTCTCGGTTCATCAAACAAAGATTAACATCTTTCCTGAATCTACTATCATTGAATTCATTTAGACAACTTGCACAATCTATGAAAGTAAAAAGAATAAAAACTAAGAAAGAGCTCTCAGTTAGTCTTGGTTAGAGAGAGATGCTCTCAACTTCTAATGAGAGAAATCCCACTTTGAGTGCCTTGACTTCTTGGTTCTTTCTCTCGGTTACTTTGATTCTCACAAATATTTAGTGGAAATTAAAGTAAACAGGTTGGTTTCCCTCTAGTTTTGTATTAATTTTACCTTACCTTGGTATAATTGATTTTGAACCTGTATTTAAGTTTGGATTTTACTTTATCTTGGTAAATTTAAACTTGGTGATCCATTTTGGTCATTCTGTAAACTCATGTTCGTAGCACTGCTGGTAGTGTTAATGGTTCTAGCTTCAATGATAGAAGTGTTTTATGCTGCCATGTTATTACGGAGNAAAAACTAAGAAAGAGCTCTCAGTTAGTCTTGGTTAGAGAGAGATGCTCTCAACTTCTAATGAGAGAAATCCCACTTTGAGTGCCTTGACTTCTTGGTTCTTTCTCTCGGTTACTTTGATTCTCACAAATATTTAGTGGAAATTAAAGTAAACAGGTTGGTTTCCCTCTAGTTTTGTATTAATTTTACCTTACCTTGGTATAATTGATTTTGAACCTGTATTTAAGTTTGGATTTTACTTTATCTTGGTAAATTTAAACTTGGTGATCCATTTTGGTCATTCTGTAAACTCATGTTCGTAGCACTGCTGGTAGTGTTAATGGTTCTAGCTTCAATGATAGAAGTGTTTTATGCTGCCATGTTATTACGGAGTGCCTAAGGTTTCTCTTTTTATTTTCCTCACTCTGGTTTTCTTTTTCTGCTGGACTTCTTCTTCTCCTGATCTTCTTGGCTCCTGGTGATTGTGGCTATTTGGGTCTCGTCCCTATGTGCTTCTTACGGTTTCTGGGTGTTTGAGACAGATTACAGATAGTTGCAGTTTCAATTTTGGGGTGTGACGAAGGGGAGACAGAGGAGTCAAACAGCCGATTTCTCTACTCTTTTTTTGCTTAGTCCTCAGCTGGTCACCTTGGGTTATATAGTTGATTCCTCTCAGTTTGTTTCATCATTGGGTGTCCCCCCGTGCAGTTTTATTGTGGAATTCAGATTTCTGGGCATTTCATTGTGTACGTGGATGTTCATCCTTATTAGCTTGAAGATTAAATGGGTTCTGGGTTCCTTGTGGCTGCTTTATCTTCAAATTTTGAAGATTGCATATATTTTGTATCTATTGGAGGTTCTCCTTAATTTTGAATTAATTTGGATTAATTCTTAGTTAATTGTTTGTTTTCGAACGTTAGAGCTTGGCAGATCACGTAAGTGGTAGGATACATATTTCCTACTGTTTTTGGGCAGTTCCACATTACTTTTCTACTGCCACCCACCCCTTACACGATTTGGCCACCTGTTGAGGAATTTTTTCAGTCAACAGACTTTAGGGGGCTGCGTTGTCCCTATCCTGACCCTTTGTCCCCTAACTAGACAGCACGTGCCTTTCAGCTCTTCAAGTTTCTTTGGATTGAGTTTGTACAAATTCTGGGCCTGCTGGATTTCTGTTTTTGGACCTGCTTCGTTAGGTTTGTGTAGACTTCGGCCCAGTTTGTTTACTTTGCTTCTAATCTTGTTTTGGGTCTTTGGTGGGTTTGAATTTTGATTTAGGCCTATTTCTATTTTTTGTTTCGGACTGAAGTCTTTTTTTCCTTTTTTGGGCTATCTTCTTTTAATATCTTGGGCTGTCCCTATTTTTCTTTTTGTCTACTAGATTTTCAACTAGCGGGCCAGTTGGTTTGTTTGTAGGCCAGCTGGGCCACTTCTTTATTTCTTTTGCTGGATTTGGCATATTCCCATCTACTCATGGGCAAGAAGAAAGTTGTTTCTTATGGGCCTATTAATCTAGCATACGGTCCCTGATGGACTCCAAAATGGGCCTTGCTCTCCAGTTATTCTTTTCCTTCTAACTGCTCGTAATAGCACATTGGCTAGTACTCAGGATGGAAATGCTTCTTCAATGCAAGGTGCCAGTAAGCATGCAGATTCCACCAAATCCTCAAGTGTGTCTTGCACTCTTGGAACGAAGGATACTCTTGTAACGGAGGATACGGATTTGGATTGCTCGGTGAAGAAGCTACAAGATGGTAATTTGGAGGCTATATGTGACTGCAATAGTGGAGTCAAAGCACCTTGGGTTAATCTCTTCAAAACAATCACGCCTGTGATGATAGCCTCAAACTGGAACATGTTGTTTCTTCGAAAGATGAGGTAACTATCATGGAATAAGAATTAGACGATATTGAGAAGACCTAGGGCTATGGACTTGTTGGATATTTTGTTGGGAGATTTTCGGGCAGAACTGCACCACTTAAACTTTGTGAATCCTGGAATGTTAAGTATAAATATTATGCTCATTCAAGTGGATGGCTGGTATTCAAATTCGAAACAGATGCAGACACTAAGGCGGTGCTACATAGAGGTCCTTATTTTTGCTTTGGTAGACCTTTAACACTCAAAGTCATGCCTAAACTCTTTGTATTTGATGACAAGTTTGTTGGTATGTTACCGGTATGGATCAATCTTCCGTAGCTGCCTCTGGATATGTAGAATGTCAATATAATAGGGAAAATTGCTTCCAAAGTAGGCATACTGCTATCTATTGATAAGGTTACATCATCTAAGGAGAGATTATCGTTTGCAAGAGCACTAGTGGAAATTGATGTTACGAAGAAACTAGTGAGAACTGTCAAGCTGAAGCTTCCTAGTGGCAAAATCAGGGAGCAAGAAATCACTTATGAACACGAGCCTAAATTTTGTAGTAAATGCAAAACTTTTGGGCATACAAATGAAGGCTGCAAGCAAAGGATGGAAGAGAAAATGAGAATCATGTGTAGACTACTATGGAAAAAGGCACTAACATGAATAAAGCAACAAACCAGCCGGCCCCAACTGAAACTAGCCATGAAAAGGCAGCAGGAAGTAAGGCAGATGGTGGTTCACATACTCAGGCTGAAGATGATGGAAACTTAGAAGGCACAGATAAAGTCAGTGTACATGTGGCTGCTCTACCATCAGAACAGGTTGAGGAGAGTGAACATGGAACGCAAAGTGATGGGGGAGATGAAGATTTCACCTTAGTAGTAAACAAGAAGAAAGTGTCGAGGAAGAAGCATAGCACACTGGGGATGATGGAAGGCATGCAGCCCCAACATACATGCACCCAGCCTCCACCTGTGTACAAACAGAAGCTCACCGTAGCCACGCAACGACCATCTAAAAACTCACTGCACGTTGTTAATACACAGCCACCACATAATTTACAGCCTCACCAGCCTGTAGAGGAGGCTTCTAGTAGTCAGCCAGCCACTAAAGTACAAATGGCATCGGAAAAGGAGTGTGAAGGGCTGTCGGATCAAGCCAAAAAAGTCGAGACACACCACGATCATTCCCAACTTGCATGCAATGGGAAACTTAAAGTGAAGCTTGGAGAGCATGGCACGAAAACTTCAAAAAAAGAGGTCAAGAGGGGAAACTCTCTTGCTATCTCATCATAAAGAGAGCATCATGGAATTTTAGGGGAATGAATCCCCCCTTAAGTAAAATGAGGTTCGTAACTTCATTCATCATAATGATATCATTGTTTTGGGAAGTTTGGAGACTAAGCTTGATCAACCTAAGCTTCATCGTATTATGAGGAATAAATTTGGGGGATTCCTAGAGATCAACAATTTCCATACTCATCGAGCTGGCCGTATCTTGATCTTATGGAATCCCGGAAAAGTCCAAGTAGACTTAGTGGAGGAATCTCCACAATCCACTGTTCTATCACGTGCAATGTTGGCTCGCTTACTATTAGGTTTATTTATAGATTCCATACTATTGTCAACCTCAGGCCACTGTAGAATAGCATTATGGAGATTGGTTCTAATTGCTCAACACTGTGGTTGATTTTGGGAGACTTTAACAGTGTGCTCAATTTCAATAATAGAAGTAATGGAGCGGATATTACGCCATATGAGGTTAAGGATTATCCAACTTATGCATTAATTAGGGACTAACAGATGTGAGATTTATTTGATGTTTTTATACTTGGATTAATAATTCGGTGTGGAGTAAGCTAGATAGAGCTATGATGAATGATGCTTGGGTACAATCGGGATTTAATAGTGTTGCGAACTATCTTCCTGCGGGGTGCCTATCGAATCACTCACCTTGTGTTGTATCACTTGTTAGGCTTGAGAGGAGTAAGAGGAAGCCGTTTAGATTATTCGATATGTGGACCAAGTCTTGACTAGAGGTCCTATGTTATCGGATGAGCACACCATGGGGCTAATTGGTGAGGTTTCGGAGCAAGAGATTAAGGATGCACTCTTTTCTATTGGTGATGATAAATCGCCGGGCTCGGATGGGTTCTCATCATGTTTCTTTAAGAAGGCATGGGGTATTATTGGCAATGACTTTACTGGTGTGGTAAAGGAATTCTTCAACTCCTCATCATTTCTTAAGCAAACCAATCATACGATTATTGCTCTTGTGCCTAAGGTAAGTCACTCTAATTCCGTGGGAGATTATAGGCCTATTGCATGTTGCAGTGAATTTTACAAGGTCATTACCAAAATCCTCTCGCTTGGGCCCTATTCTTGGATCAATTATTGATCAAGCGCAAGCCGCTTTTGTGGAAGGTAGGAGCATGACGGAGAACATACATCTTGCCCAAGAACTCCTAAGGCAATACAATCGTAAAGGAGTTGCTCCTAGATGTCTCCTAAAGATTGACCTTAGGGAGGCATATGACACGGTTATTTGGGATTTTCTATGTGGTGTGCTTGAGGGTCTTGGATTTCCTTTGCAATTTATTGGATGGGCGATGGAGTGATTACTTCGCCTACCTATTCCATTGCACTTAATGGTGATCTCTATGGTTTTATTAAGGGTCAGAGGAGACTTCGACAAGGGGACCCGTTATCACCCTTCTTGTTTATTATTTGCCTTGAATATCTTTCAAGGATGCTTAAGGGTGCTACCAATGGAAGTGAGTTCAACTATCATCCTAAGTGTGGTCAATTGAAGATTACCCACCTTGCCTTTGCGGATGACTTGATGATATTTGCTAGAGGAGACATCACCTCGGTTGGCGTCTTAATGGATTGCTTATCTAGTTTTGGCGACATGTCCGATCTAAGGATGAATGTTAATAAATCCAACATCTATACCGCAGGTGTTTTTGGGACCGAATCGGTAGACACTTACCACCTTACTAACATATCAAGGGGTACTATGCCATTTCGGTACTTGGGAATTCCACTTGCGGCGGAGAAATTGAAATTACTTCCTATGACTCTTTTATTAACAAAATTTCAACCTATATTGGAGCATGGTCTAGGATCTCGTTACCCCATGCGGGTAGAGCGGAGCTAGTAAGATCCGTCCTACAAGGTGTTGAGTGTTTTTGACTTTCCATTCTACCTATCCCAAGTGCAATTACATCGAAGATTGTAAGCATTTGTCGTAAGTTTCTTTGGGGTCCAAGAAGCCATTAGTTGCTTGGAATAATATTTGCTTGCCGAAGGATGGGGGGGACTTGGGTTTAGAGACATATAAAATTTGGAACATGGCACTACTTTCTAAAACCCTTTGGAATATCCATAGCAAGAAGGATACTCTTTGGGTGAAGTGTGTAAATCAGTTTTTCTTGTGAGGGGCTGAGATTTGGGAGTACTCGGCTAGGAAAGATGACTCTCCACTATTTAAAAAACTGTTGGGGATTACTGGGCAGATTAGGCAGCCTCAAAACCGGCTAGCTGGACAGGATATGGCAGGAACGGATGTTACTGGACAGTTTATGCAACCTCAAACAGATTCAGCCACTGCACGTGCACAAGTGGCTGCCCAAATTCTGAACAGTTGGGTCGTTGATGGACCGTTTTACATTGCTAAGGCCTATGATTTTTTCAGATTGAAGGCACCTAAGGTAATCGGGGCAGCAACGGTATGGAACTCTTCCAATACCGCGAAGCATGCCTTCATTTTATGGCTTGGAGCCAAGTCCGAATTGCTCACCAAGGATAAACTTATGCACATGGAGATTGACCAAGTTTGCTGTTTTTGTGGAATAAATAATGAAAGGGTGCAACATTTAGTTTTTGCTTGTCATTTTAGCGCGGCTGTTTGGCATGAGACTAGAGCTAGGCTTGGAATTAGGCGATTTATGTCTACATTACCAAGTGCACTCAAATGGATCAAGAAGGAGGCCCGAGGCACTACTTGGTAGAGTAAGGTGAAGAAGATTTCACTTGCTAGTACCGTTTACCACTTACGGACGGCACGAAACCGGAAGATTTTTGAGGATCTTAGATCGAACGTTGATTCCATAGTTAAAAGAATCAAAACACACGTATACAAAGTTATATTTTCTTTGTATCTGCATGTTTTGATACAATATAAGACTATGGCTATTGGTAGCTAGATCTTTTTGTTTGTTCATCTTTTGTTTTGTTCGGGCATGTCAGGAGCACTTGTATTATGTACTTGATTTGTGATTCGTCCGAGAATGCCGGGAGTACTTTGTATCATGCATTTGATTTGTTTCGCCTGGGTATACCCGGAGTACTTGTATATGGTTTTGATCAATTAATTATTTTTAACCGATCAAAAGAATAAAAACTTAAAAGGAATGAAAAGCTGACTCCTAATAGTGTCCAGTCCGAGTATTTCAAGTACCGGAACTACCTCATAAAATTTGGATATTCTGAACCATTCGATTTTATGTAATTTTTGAAATGAAACTGAATTAGAAGTTTTCGATTCAAAACGTTCGTTTCCAACTAAAATTTCCATCTTTTAACTCCAATTAACAATACTAGATGATAACTTGTTTTAATATTCTCAAGACTTTCACTTTGAAAAAATATTATCTTCGCACTTCTTCTATACGTAGGCGGGAATAGTGGAAGGGGTCTCGTATCCGAAAACTAACAGTTCCCCCTATTAGTCCTCCACAACCTAAATAACTCAATTTTGTAATACACATATATTCCATGCTTTGCTTGTTTGCTGTCGAGTTGCTTCAAATTTAGATAATAACTTATATTGAGAGAATTAGTCTATAGGCCTAAGAGTTCAGGTGGATCGTTAGGGTATTTCAATAGCTTTTTTGTGATGTTCTTGTTATTATTAGCTGTGGAAAATCAAATGTTGTTAAAATTGATCACACCGATCGATCAATTGGAGAACCCGCAAACCGGTCCAAAATCCCGTCGATTCAAGCTTAAAACCTACTTATTTGAAAATTGGTAAAAAAATAAAAATAAAAAATCGTTTAATTGGCTGATTTTTCCACTAACCAGATGACTAAAGACCAATTTAATTTCTCCGGTCAATGGTTTAATCAACTTTTAGCCTATTGGATTGAAAGGTCCAAAAAATTGCTTAACTAATTATTGGCCTACTAATTCATAGATTGCACCTCCAATGATTTAATTGTAAGTATTCTATGTGACATAAGGGAAAAAAAATAAAAATAAAAATAAAACAATTCATTTGGTTTGGTGTAGTGTACTGTACTGTACTATTGTACAAATAGTTATTTATATTTTATTAAATTAATCATTTTTATATATTTTTAAAAAATTAAAAACTCTTCAAATATTAGACCATATCATGTTTAACGTTCAAAAATATATTTATTTATCTATACATTTTAACTATTAGGTTCGACTTCAGTTCGACCCTTTCACTTTTTCGGATCAATGTCTGGTCCAGTTTCTAAAACATTGGAAAAAACTAAAAACAACTGGCTTTTAAGAATGAATTTTAGCCGTGTAATTTAGATGAGTTCTGAACAAACTATTCATTCATTAAATCATAAAAAGGTTAGACAATACTCGTGCTATCGAAACTAGTTGTGTCTTAAGTATGACTTAAACTGAAGGCATAAGGAATTTCGAACAATTTATACAAAGAGGTCAGAAGAAAAGGCTGAGGTATAACATAAAATCTTAAACTGAAGGGGTAGTTATAATGAATGGGACTCTACAAAGTTTAAAACAAGATGAAATAAATTTTAAATTATTAGTACACTGCTGAACCTAAGTCAATCTTCTAGTTCTAAAATGGATCAACATAAACCATGAAAAGTTTAGGATTGCTCCTACAAATTTAACATGGAACGTAACATATGAAGTTACACAACTCAGTAATGTTTATCAAAGGAGCGTGAAAATGAATAATCATTAACTCGAGACAATGAATATTTTCAATAGATTTTGAGTCGGCTACATGAATCCTTGTCAGGGTCGTACCTGTGTTTTGCAGGACTTGAAGCGAATTTCAAAATTTGGGCTCCTAAGTCATAGTAAACAATCCATTTTTTTATTTAAAAGAGTCTTATGAAACTAAATTCATTAACTTAAATTCAACAATAAAACAACAAATAAAAATAAAATACTCAAAATATTTATGTTGCAATCAAATTATAATAAGAAATGTTCTAACCGATCACCTAAATATAATCATGAGATTGAGTCATACAACTACCTTTGTTAGCCACGCAATTTACATTAGGCCAAGAGAGATCCATTGCCTTCTGCAATCAAAAGTTTTCTTTTGTATTACACTTCCACTTCCTCGTGATGGCTGGACCATAACTTCTCTTTATAGATTCTGATACTCATCAATACACATTCTACTGTATTTCAAAAAATGGATAATTTTCCACAGACAAAAAGTTCAAGCAATAGTTGTTTCAATATTAGCTACATGCCTTCTATAGATTCAGAGAATGAAGCAAAATCTAATTTCAAATGTTATATCTCAATCTCCATAAATATCAAGTTTATAACATGGGAGATGCACTTAAACTCAGGATGTGTTTTGTCTCATGTAAGAAATAGTTGGCCACCATCGTTTTACTTAATCCAACTATAGTCAGGCTGCTTTTTAGCACCATTCTCTTTCATGCGAACCCATATCTTTTCTGCCTCTGAAATATTATTGATTCAAAGAGAATGAACTTACCTACTTTACTCAAGGCTTACCGGTTTTGTAAGAGCTTACCGGATTTACAAGGAGTTTATCGATTTTGAAATAAAACACTAAACTTACCAGATTTACACAAAGCTAACCGTATTTGCTATATGCTTACCGATTTTACTTAATGCTTACCGGTTTTGATAGAGAAAGAGAATACTCTGTTTTGAACAATGAAGAATGAGAAAGAAGCACGCTTTCGTTCCATTTCTTGCTGAATATATAACCTTACAAAACACATGATTTTCAACTGTGGCCTCATCTTGTTTGAACTTCAGATCTTCTAATACCTTCTTTAGCCAAATTGCTTGATTTGTAGCTTTTGAAGCAACTATATATTTAGCTTCAGCTGTTGATTGTGCAACTGTTTTTCTCATAGAATTCCAGCATATCATACTTGAACCGACGTAAAATATGTAGCTAAAAGTGCTCTTCATATCCTCAAAACTCCCTGTCCAATCACCATCAGTATAGCCAGCTAACTTGCACAATTCTGACTTCGTAAACCATATCCCCATTTCATTATTTCCTTTGATATATCTCAGGACACGTTTGGCTGCTTGAAAGTGTAGTTCACTAGGCTTCTGTCTGAACATTGATAGAAGATTTACAGTATAAGTAATATCAAGTTGGGTTGCTGTTAAATACATCAAGCAACTAGTCAAACTTCTATAAACCTTTGCATCAACCTACTTTGCACCATCTTCCTTCAACAATTTTTCATTCTGAACTAATGGTGTGCTAATAGCTTTGCAATTCTCCATGTTAAACCTCCTTAGCACATCTTTTGCAAACTTTCTTTGACTGATAAAAATTCCTTACTGATCTTGATAAATCTCCATTCCTAGGAAGTAATACATCTCTCCCAAATCTATCATTTCAAAAGCCTTCTTCAATTCATCTATCACTTCTCTAATTGATTTGTTATTGTTACTTGTGATCAAGAGATCATCAACATAGGATGATATAATGACCATTTCTGCTTTCACTTGTTTTACATACAGATTTTGTTCATTTAAACTATTTGTAAAACCAAGATAAACAAGGTGATTATCAATTCGACTATACTAGGCTCTTGGAGTTTGCTTCAAGCCATACAAGGCTTTTTTCAATAAATAAACTGTATCCTCATTTTCTTCTATCTGAAAACCTTTAGGTTGCTCTATGAAAATCTGCTCATTCAGATAGTCATTTAGGAAAGCTGATTTGACATCTAATTGGTAAATTTTCCAATCATTTTGAGTTGCAATTGCCATAAGCAATCTTATAGTATCATATCTTGCAACTGGAGTAAAAGTATTAGTGAAATTAACGCCAAACTGTTGAGCATAACCCTTAACTACCAATCTTGCTTTTAGCTTATTAACTGAACCATCTGGATTTAGTTTAGTCCTATATACCCATTTCACTCCAATGACTTTTTTGTCCAGTGGTCCATCAGCTAGTTCCCAAGTTTCATTTTTCTCAATCATACTGATCTCTTCCTCCATTGCAACCATCCAATAAGGAGATTTAAAATCTTCATCAAAATTTGCAGGTTCAATTGTAGCAGCATTACATCTTGCATAAATGTATGCAAGAAGTCTCAACTTAACTCTGCCTTTTTTATGTCTGAATCACCATTTAATTCTACCTCATCCTCGATGATTCTTCCTTCTTTGTTTTAAGAAATTAGTCCACTTGATTTCATTTTTTCAACAGAACTTTCTTCCCAACTCCATACATCTTCTTCATCCACCTTAAGATCTTTGCTGGAGATTATCCTTTTTGTCTGAGGATTGAACACTCTATATTCTTTGGCATTGCTACAATAACCAAACAATATTCCAACCTCAGCATTTTCACTCAATTTATCCCTTTTTGCAACCTTTGGAATTGCTGCAACAACCAACCAATACCCCAACATCAGCCTTATCACTCAATATATCCCTTTTTGCATCAGGAATATGAGTATAACAAACACTTTCAAATGTGATATATTTGGTTTAATATCATACCATGCCTCATATGGAGTCTTCTTCTCCAATGCTTTTGTTAGTAAATGGTTGAGAAGATAAAAACAGTGTTAACTGCCTCAGCCAAGAACTCCTTAGGTACTTTTTTCTCAATCAACAAACACCTATCCATTTCCATAACAGTCCTATTTTTCCTCTCACTGACTTCATTCTGTTGAGGAGAATAGGGAATGGTTAACTGATGCTTAACACCTTCAACTTTACAGAAATTGTCAAATTGTCCACAACTGTACTCAGTTCCATTATCAGTTCTGATAGTCTTTATCTTGCAGCCACTTTCATGCTCCACCATTTTCTTAAATGTTTGAAATACATCTGTTGAAGTCTGAACAACAATCACTCCTATGCCTGTCACTTCAACAAATTCTCCATTTCCAACTTTAACTCTGGATTTGTAGGCTTTGTTCAGTTCCATGAAAATGCTGGAGTCTGCAATCATATGATAAGTGCAACCACTATCCAATAGTCAGGTCTCAAGTTTGCTGCAAGCTTTGATATAAGAGAACAGATGCTCTTCAAGCACTTCATCTTGATTTCTGCCATTTTCACCTGCTGTTGTGGTTTTTTGGCCCTTTTATGTTTGTACACTTTTTCAATATGACCAAATTGTTTGTAGCTTCTATAACGAACTTCGGGCCTATACCAACACCATTTTGGAAAATGGCCCTTTCTTTTACAATGAGGATAAGGTGCAAACTTATCCTCTTTGTTTTCAGTTCTGTTGTCTTCAGGTTCTTTCTATTTAGCCTGAGGTTTCTTCATACCAAAGCTTGTTTGAGCTTTGTATTTTCCTTTAGAAAACAGAGCTTCTTTTGTTTGTTCCTCTTGCATCATCAGCCTTCTTTGTTCAGTTGTTTGCAATGCATTTACCAATTCAGCCAAGGTTATAGATGACAAGTCTCCAGAATCATCCAATGATGATATTTTGGCTTCAAACTTTTCGAGTAGGCATATTAAAACCTTTTCCACCACACTCTTATTTGGTAAGTCATCTCTCAGTAGTCTGATTTGATTTACAATCTTCATCATCTTATCTAAAAAACCCTTCAAAGCCTCAGTGTCCTTCATCTTCAAAGTCTCAAACTCTCTTCTATGGTTGAGTACTTGCATTTGACTTGTTCTTTCATTGCCTTGATATTCTTCTTTCAGAATATCTTAGACCTCATTTGTAGTCTTTTAAGTCATGATTCTTGTGAAAATAGCATTTGAAATGGCTGACTGAATGGAAGAGAGTTCTTTGAACGTTTTGGCCACATCTTCACTATGCTGCTTAATTTGAGCCATTATTGGATTTGCTCTCAAAAGAGGAGGTTCAAACTCCAGTTTCTGTTATTTCCCACAAATCATAAGATTTGAGATAATCCTTCATCTTTGTAGCCCAGAAATTGTAGTTTTCTCCAGTGAAGGTAGAGGATAATGGTGCTGAAAAACTAGTTGAAGCCATTTTTCTTTCTTGTTGTTTGAATTATAACTTTGCTGATGGTTTCTTTTGTCTGCTGCACTTGTTCTTATTCTTCTCTTTTTATAGTTCCCTTTCTAAGATCAATCAGGCTCTGATACTATGAAAGATTATTGATTCAAAGAGAATGAACTTACCAGATTTACTCAAGGCTTACCGATTTTGTAAAAGCTTACCGGATTTACAAGGAGTTTACCGGTTTTGAAATAAAATACTTAAACTTATCGGATTTACACCAAGCTAACCGTATTTGCTTAATGCTTACCACTTTTTCTTAATGCTTACCGATTTTGACAGAGAAAGAGAATACTCTGCTTTGAACAATGAAGAATAAGAAAGAAGCACACTTACGTTCCATTTCTTGCTTAATATATAATCTTACAAAACACAAGATTTTGAACAACTTCCTACCTACTTCAATCTATCAATTTGACAACAAAATACAAGACCATAATTAGATAGCTTACAAAGTTATACTATCAACAACTAAAGTACTTAAATCACATGTCTTTAAACACAAACTTCAGCAGCCATTTTTTACTCCAAAAACGTGACAGCCAAAGTGACAAATCAATTTCAACAGCCTCATCTTTTCTCCCACTAGCCAAGTATATCTTAGCTAGAATCATCTACACACCACAGTTAGAAGGCTCTAATTCCAAAATCTTATTTCCAGCAATCTCACCTATAGTGAAGTTATTGTGCATTCTACATGCTCCAAACAATGCTCCCCAAATAGTACCGTAAGTGTGGAGGAAGTGAAGTTCTAGGTTAATGATAATAATAATAATAATAAAAGATAAAAATTTGGGCCTCTAAAAAATTTGGGCCTGAGGCGGAGGCATCTCCTCAAGTTCGACCTTGATTTTGAGAGTTTAGGTTTTAACAATATTTTGACTATTAATACGACAAACAATGACCTTTGCTAGAAATAACACTGTACCCCTGATCATGAATATATTTTCTTAGCACAAGACACAAAGAAAACCCCAACTATAATTTGTAAAAAGATATAATGACAAACATATTCTAACATAATTTCGAGACATATTTCTAAATACCATTAATATTTATAGTAAAATAATTAAGTTCAATTCCGGCAGTATAATCTTCTACAAATTTTAATATAATGCTTGTATTTTCATGTATAATGAACAAAAAGTCAATACGCACACATACGAGTTAAGTAGATATGTATACATACACATTGAATGCATACATTCATATAGACAATAATATGAGAGAGAGAGAGAACGGTAACTGACTATTCGGACTACCAATATGGGTTACACCAACAATAAATCTTTCATGGAGCTCCGTAGTTTTACTGCGTGGGTTAGGGCTTTTGAAGTTTTTTTTTTTGGTTTATTTTATATGATTTGGGGGTCCTGTAAAGACGTGTGTAGTGGACATATAAAACCATGGGCCAGTAACAGTAATGATGAACCTAATTTACTTTATATGATTATTTCAATAAGCTGGTTGTAATTTGTATTGCTAACTTAGTATTTTTTTTTTAAAAAATAAAAATTGTAAAATTCATAATTTTATAAAATTAGTTTTTTAATTAAAAATAAAAAAAATTCGATTTGATTTTGTGCTCTTTTTTAAAATCTAAACGTATACCAAACTATTTTGAAACGATTTGATTCGGTTTGAGGGAAAAAAATCGAGTGTCTATATGACCTGAACCAATACGTTCAATTCTATGTGTGGTTTCATGTTTTTTTTGTGTTGTCCTAATATCAACTCATCTCTTCTTCCATTCCACCTTTGTTTCGTCAGTGTCATCTGAGGTCAGTTCCGACAATTGTTCCAATTTTGGATCCAAAATGTACAAGATCCTGAATGAGAATAAACTTCAACTTGTCATTCCATCTTGTAAAGTTCGACCCATCGAATTTATCAAGCTTTATAAGGTCTTGATTCATCATCTTGATCGTAGCCATAGTCGTCTCATTCTCTATGTTGAAGATATCGTTTGAGATTGGGTTGATGAAGTACAAGAAAGAAACCAACAACAAGAATTTTGACAAAATAGGTCATCAGGATAAGTGCTTGAAGGCTTTGAAAATGCAAATAGTTTGTATGAGTAATCACAATTTTAATCCAAGTTTGAATCAAGCAAAACCAAACTTGGAAAGGAACTTTTAAAACAAAATTATAGAAACTTGGTTTGATATTTGATTTGAATACACTGGTATAGATTTGATGTTTAGGATATATTTTCAATCATGAAAATCACCCCTATTATTAAGAATTGTGAACATAAACGAAATTGGAAAAAGGAAGAAGAAATGGAAACCTACTATTGCAGCAGGGAAGAAGAATTAATTCATTCAACTTGAGAAATTACAATGCATACTAGTATATTTATAGAGAAAAATAGCCAAC
>CAIGRL010049203.1:0-10906 GCA_903798325.1 Fraxinus xanthoxyloides
ATGATATAACTGGACATGCCAAACTATAAAATATAAACATTATTGAACTTCTTGTTCAATACGATATTTATATGGTCACTAGAGTTTAGTATAGTGTACCAATTAAGAAACACTATTAAAAATTTTGTAGGTTTCCTTTTTGTTTAGTGGATAATGAATTACAACGATAGTAAGTTTATCCCTTTATTTCACACAACATTGACTCATCTGGAGTCTCAAAATAGTATTCTTTAGGAATATTGATAAAAATAAATTGCTTCTTTAGAAGCAATTAATTAAAAATGCAATTCTCCAAGATTAATATAATATTTACATTGAAATGTCTAAATTGTGATTTTTAAAAAATAATTACATAATATTCTTCAAGAATGTTAATAAATATAAATTTGTGCTTATTTCGAAGCATCACAATAATCTTTAAGAATATTGGTTTGTATTAATTGATTCAAACTATTCTGTAATATTCTTCTGGAATATTTAAATGTCCGAATTGTATTTCGTTCCATAATAACAACAACAACAACAAAAACAAACAACAACAACAACAACAACAACAACAACAACAACAACAACAACAACAACAACAACAATAATAATTGAAAAACGCGTAGTTCGACCCTAACAATATCTAGAGGGGGTGAATAAATATTTTATGCGGAATTAAAAATATTAATAAATAGGCAACAAGTCACCAATTACTTATCTCTAGAGGATTAATCATGCAAGTCATTTTTAATTTTGTTTAAATATCGCAGATCATACAATTAATAAATAAAGCATCAAAGAACAACAATATGATCCCCTGAATTATGTGCTCCCCTGCACCAATTCCAATTGCAATTTTCAAAGCTCTCTTGAATTATTCACTCATGCATCAACTCCTAACTTTGTGGAGTCGTCTATCTCCTGTGGATCACGAAGAACAATTCGTTCTTCACCGAATGGAACTTCAGTCACCTTACTTTGATCTTTAGCAACTCTGACAAATGTGGAAAAAGTAGCAGTATGGTATTTGGACTGGGGTCTGATGTTTTTCTCACCACCAATAACTTAATATCAAAGAATTATGAAGGTTGAAAATTTCAAAGATGGATGGAATATGAAAGCACAATGTTTGCTTAATATTCAAACTTAAAAGAATACGTTCGGTGGCTATTTAGTATTTATAGGTAAGGTATAAATAGATGGGCTAGAGAAAAGGCCTTGAAATCGTGAAATAAAGATTTCTTGTATAACTATGTCGCTTGAGCGAAAGATCAGTGAGGGTTGAGCGATAGGCTTTCGCTCGAGTGAAGGCCTGGTGATGGTTCAACGATGATATTTCTACTTTTGTAGCTCGAGTCAAACCTTGGCGACAGTCTAGAGAAAATCCCCGTCATTTTCCTCATTTTTGCCATTACAGATCCTAGACCTATTAACTATATTTTTAACTATTTGCACATTACTCCTTGACTTTATAACCAAAGTACAATTCAATCCTTTTGTCTACAGAATTGTCAATTACAAAACATCTAAAATCTAACTCCCAATTTGGCATTGTGTGACAAAACTACTAATTAATTCAAGACAGTAATCAAACATACATTACAGACTCAAAACCTGTGACTGACTAACTGACTCAAACAATTCTACAGTTTAATCAGCACTTGTTTCCTGAAACAAATAACTCAATACCTAGTGTAAAATGTATAGAAAACATTACATAAAATAATTCAATCAGTTTATACAACTTAGGCAAATTATGAATCAATTATACTTATTCAGTTTAAATATGTTTGCTAAATCAATACATAGTACTAATGCAACCTAACATACCACAAAGACACATTGATACTACTAAAACATTAAACTTAATTTAATAGAACTAAAATGAAATGATAAAAATGCCTTCGAGTCAAATAAAGGTCATATGCATATGATCTACAATACACATGCAATACACATGCTCCCTCTTACTGCAAACTTACAATGGTTTTATGCAATAGGAAAATGTATCTATATCTCACCCCAACAACCTCTCAAACATAAAATGCAAAACTAAAAAAAAATTCATTTTTATATATATCAAAAATTTAGTTATATCCAGATTTTCAATAAATAGATACATCATGTAAGTATCAACAAAAAAATCTAGATATCTACTTTCTACTCTCCCCCTATCAACAAATATACATGAGAACTGCCAAACATATCAACTACTTCCCCTTTTTTGTCACACAATGACAAGGGGTAAGCCTAGAACTAGGAAGCACTAGCAGTATCATTAGACTATGTCATCTCCTCAGAAGCAACGTCATCCCAGTAGCGACGAATCCATCAAAGGCCACGCCGAATGTATCCAATTGAACCCCAAAGTCGAAGCGTAGTGAACTCGATACTGTGTCAATCAACTGTAGCAGGTAGCTGCGTAATCTTCATCATCATACGAGCCTGCTGTTAGATAAACACTGTTATCTGACCCAAAAGAATACCAAATGGTTGATAGGAGCAGAAGCAGAAGGTGCAGACTCAGGAGGAGAAGGATGAAGAACTGACTCGAAGGAAGAAGAAGTCGAAGTAGGAGAAGATTGGCTATCAGAGGGTTCAGGAGCAGTCGAAAATGAAGGAAAATTGGAGGGATCAAATGAAATGAGGTCATCTATCAGATCAGTTTGGTCAACAGGCTGTGCAGGCTCAGATGAAGCATGAGACCTACTCTGGACAATGGTAGTATGGCTAATCGTCCGAGAAACTTGCCTCGGACCCGCTTGAGAAAACTGACTCCTAAGGCTATCATTAAGCGGTATATCAAACACGCATAGGGCAGCCCAACCCTCGTCCCCGTAATAGGAAAGACCCTCAAAATCTACTGGCATATGAAGGAAGGCAAGTCAATGGAATCTCCATGTAGAAGGGCATAAAGAAAACGAGTCTTCTCCATTGATAATGAAGAAATGTGGGAGACATGACATAGATTCGTGCACACATTACGTAACAGAATATGTCGTTCAATCGGAAGGAAACCGTGTGAATCGCACTTGGACCTCCCTCCAATGGTGTGTTAAACATCGTCAAATGGACTAACGAGTCCATCGGAAATGAATCGAGAGTAAGGTAGGAAAATAGGGGATGGACGACCCGAGGAATATGAATAAGACTCGAGATAACATCTGAAGTAATTTTAACTATCATACCCTGAAGAAAAACCCAAAAATTCAAACCACTAACATCATGGATGTTAGCGTAGAACTCCAGAACTAATAGACTCGACGAGGGTACTGACTCTATCAATAAAGGCTCCCAACCCCGAGAAGTGAAAATAGCGACAAGGTCGAGAATAGGTTAGAATAATGACCTTGCTCTCAAAAAGAACAAGACGCTAAGTAAACTATGACCCAAAGACGTCATGGGCGACAATGGAGATAAACCTAGACCTACTATAGGAAGTGGATGTACTAGGAGTGGAAAGAGTTGTGCGTGCTCTCTTAGGCAGCATCTGAAAGAAATGAATCACAACATTAAAACCTCAATACAAAATGAACTAATGCATGATATGCATGAATGTACATAAAATGAGGCAAATATAATAACATATAACGTGCCCAACACATGAATGCGTGATGACATGCGGTGATGCCTAGACGTAAGCGACGTGAAGACATGACGTGTGCCGTGATGCCTAGATGTAGGGACGTGATGTCATGAGGAAGTGACGTGACGTGACGTCATGATGTGGTGAGGTGACGTCACCGTGCGGTGTCAATATGAACACACGACTGCAACACACTCCAAGCTAAACACACAACCAATCACAAACAAACTCCAACATAACCAACCATGCAAAGATCAAAAACGACTTCACAAACCAAACTCGAAAATCATTCCAACCAACGACCAAAGTCACAGCGCCACCAAATCACCAACCACATTAACAACCACCAATCCACAAAACACTTCCTAAATCTAATGCAACACAATCACTTAAAAATGCACAACAAATGAAAAGAATGAAGAACATATAAGAACCTACGTGAAATTGAGCCAAAATGCTCCACATTTGGTTTTTTTTTTTAAAAAAAAATCATGCAAAAATGAATGATATTCTATGTAAAGAATGAACACATGAAGCACTAAACCATATAACCAAGCAATATTGATCATAAAATTCGAAAACCATCAAGAAAATCGCAAATATGAAGAAAAACCAAGTTATTCAAAATATACCTTTGAAATTCAATGTTTTGATGAAATGCCAACTCAAACAAGTGATGTGTGACGAATAAAATGATGGGAAAGCAAAAAAATTGGGTGGATGTTTCGAATTTGGTAGAAATCAAGTGAAGAAAATGGAAAAAATGCGTGAAAACACGTGAAAAATGACATTTTCATTCAAAATGACGGTTTGTTGCTCGAGCGATAGTCGATCGACAAGCGAGCGAGGTAGCTTTTGCTGCTGTCGCTCGAGCATGTTCCAACGATAACTTGACGACACTTCAATTGACAGAAATGGCACCAAAAATTTAAAAATTAAGAAAAATAGCATTTTTCAACAAAAATACATTAATTTATGCAAGTCAAACTCCCGACACTACGATAATTAAAATCAAGCATACAACCACAAGTCGAGCATTATCAAAGGACTTTCCCACATACTCAGTTAAGTTCACGATTGAGTAAAGTGTATAAATGACTCAAGCGTGTTAAATGCTACTATTTTCTCGTGAAAATAATTTCAAACCTTAAATTTGTGAGAAAGGACAGTAAACATCACTATTAAATAAGTATGATCCCTGATGAAAGTCAAACCCAAATAAATTTTAGGACCTGAAAACGAGCTCAATTTTTATGATAAATTTTTGTTTCTTCCCCTAAATTTGAACATATAATATTTTATATTACTCTTCTAGTGATTAACATCTTAGTGCAGATTTTTGTCCATTAAGCGACTAAATTGACCCCTGTAACAAGCTTTAGGCCGGTTAACACAAGTCAGATGAGCATATGCACCGGGCCATAAGAAATCTCTCAGGCTTAATTACTCGAGTCAAACAAGCTTTGAACAAAAGTATAAGATGAACTAATTAGGTATACACATTTTTTTTCTCTTAATAATACAACAATGCAGCGGGACTATCACAAGCTAAGGTCATCTAAATATAAGTTAATTCATGTTCAAGGTCACCTTACTAACACGTGATTGTCATCACAAATCTCACACTCGCGATCCAGACAAACTCACGAGATCATAGTATGTGTAGTGCAGATGATTACATGACGATGCATATACGCAATACTCCATATTAATCTGAACTAAGCGATGGAAATAACAGCGTAAAACAGATAAATGCTTATTTGATCACACATGCCACGTTTGAAATCATCACGATGTGTAATTTGCCAAAATACTTTTGTATTTTTCCATTTAAAAAAAATTCGTTTTTGAAACCAACAAATAAATACAAAAAAAGAACAGAAATAACATAGAAGTAAATGGGATGCATGTATGAATGAATGGAAACAATAAACTGTACATGCATACACCTAAATGCTAAATCAAGGTCAAATTTCAATGCTCTTACCGGGAAGAGTACGGTCATTTTCATGACCTTCCAAGTCGCTCCTCTTAACCAAACTTTTTTAGAAGTAGAAGTTAATTGAGTATCATCATCTCAGTTAAGTGGCTAACTTGATTAACAAGAAAGTTAACCTTGCTAATGAAATCCTGATTTTAGTTCTAGTCACACGATTACGACATCTACATCTAGTTCGTCACAGTGCATTATAGTGGTGGCAAGTGAGAATGAACCTAAGCTCAAATCTGCTCAGTGGTTGTTTCCGAAAAGTAGGAAGATTAACCCTACCTGCCTGGTAGGTCTAAATGGAGACAGGAACGAACGTGGTCCTTGATGTACTAGCGATAGCATCACCATTATGCACATAACCCAGACCATGCCTATTACCAGCAGGCTTGTTCATCACAAACAGATTATCCAGCTTCTGCGAGCTACTCATAAATGATTGGAGTTGAACATTAGATTTATCAAGATCAGTAGTTAATGATTTAACTTTAATTTCCAAGTTTTCATTGACCAGCTTCAACTAGCTCAATTTTCTAGTCGAGTCCTTAAGGTAACTCGTTCACCTTTTTCAAGACGGCTTTGTTGACCTTCTTAATTTTGAGACTCTCCTCAAACAATTCACGATAAGACTCATGAATATTAGTCTCATCATTTCTCACTCTCAAGGTCAGATTCGATTGTAGGAATCGAGGTGAAAGCCATGAATTTTTATTCATCCATACCACTAGATGTCTCATTCTAAGAGTTGGAATCTGGCTCCTCATCACTCATGGTAGCAGCTAAAGCCTTACGACGTTCTCTACCCAAACTCTTCTTCAAATTAAGACAGTCACTCCTAATGTGACCATACCCTTTGCACTTGTGACATTGGACAGATTGAGATTTATTAATGGGAGTCCTAGATGTGTTTCTCTCACATCTACCTCCCGAGAGTTTACTAGGGACCTCACTATTCCACTCTTGGAACTTTCTCCTCTTCCTCATCACCTTCTAGAATCTCATAACGAAATAAGCTATTTCGTCGTCCCTAAGGGTCTCAGCATCAGTGGACTCACTCTCTTCTTCTCCAACAGTGTTCATGGCAATGGATTTAACCTTTTTAGGTGTAAGATTGTGAGTTAATTATTTGAAGTTATCCCTACGAGTTCTTCAATCTGAACAACATCTAAATTCTTACTCTCTTCTATCGTAGTGACATTGGGTATAAACCTCCCGGGCAGTTATCTTAGGACTTTTCTAACAATTTTAGACTCGGGGATCTTTTCACTTAAGTTAAAGCTAGAGTTATCTAGATCATTCAGCTTCGCATAGAACTCATCGGACGATTTATTGTCCTTCATTCTAATCTCTTCAAATTTAGTGGTCAACATCTGCAATTTAGAGTTCTTCACAATTTTGGTTCCCTTGTGTGTGGTTTCTAAAATATTCCAAACTTTTTTAGCCATTTCACACATTGGCATTCGCCTAAACTCCTCAACATACACAGCCATGAATAAGGCATGAAGGCCATTACTGTTCCAATTACACTCATCCAAATTTATTTTGGTCCACAGTGAGATATCAGTGGGTGTGACTACACCCGCAACAATTGTTGAAGGCGGAACCCACCCATTTTGAACGCTAATCCAAATACGTTCATTCAATGCTTTAAGGAAAGCTCTCATTCAAACTTTCTACTAAAATATTTTCTTCTGTCAAAGAACAAAGACATGGACAATGACTGACTCATCTAGAATAATATAATAAGGGTCAGAAATCAATTTAAGGCTCTAATACCAATTGAAAAATGCGTAGTTCGACCATAACAATACCTAGAGGGGATGAATAGGTATTTTATACGAAATTAAAAATATTAATTAATAAGAAACAAGTCACCAATTAATTATCTCTAGATAGTAAATCATGCAAGTCATTTTTACCTATGTTTAAATACCACATATCATACAATTAATAAATAAAGCAGTAAAGAACAATAGTATGATCACGAATAAAACTAACTGGAAAAAACTCCGAGCACTTTGCCAGTCAATCCACTATAAATGATTCGTGACTTACAGTCTACCGGACTAGACGAAAACACGTATTATCTGATTTATTGACTGCAATTCCAAAAGCTCTCCTAAATTTTGTGCTTCTCTACACCAATTCCAACTGCAATTTCCAAAGCTCTCATGGATTCTACGCTCTTGTAGCAACTCCTAACTTTGTGAAATCGTCTATCTCCTGTGAATCACAAAGAACAACCCGTTCTTCACCGACTGGAACTCCAGTCACCTTCCTTTGATCTTCAACAACTTTGGCAGATGTGGAGAAAATAGTGGTATGGTACTTGGATTAGAATCTGATGTTTTTCTCACTACCAAGAGCTTAATATCTATGAAGGTTGAAATTTTCAAAGATGGAGGGAATATGAAAGCACAATATTTGCTTAATGTTCAACCTTAAAAATAATACATTATGTGGCTATTTGTTATTTATAGGTAGGGTATAAAACAAATGGGTCGGTATAAAAGCCTTGAATCTCGAAATAAAGATTTTTTGTATAACTCTGTCGCTTGAGCGAAGGCTCTATGAGGGTCGAGCAACGGACTATCGCTCAAGCGAACGCCTGGCGATGGTCTAGTGACAATATTTCAGCTTTTGTAGCTCGAACCAAACCTTGGCGACAGTTTAGTGAAAATTTGCGCCGATTTTCTCCTCTTTGCCATTCTCGAACCATAGACTTAGTGACCCTATTTTTAACAATTTGCACATTACTCCTCGACTTTATAACCACAGTACAATTCAATCATTTTGTCTACAAAATTGCCAATTACAAAACATCTAAAAATAATAACAACAACAATAATAATAATAATAATATCACATTCTTTAAGAGTAAAAATATAATTTATGTTAGATTTTATATTATTATACTCTTCGAGAGCAAATAAAATCTAACTAGAATATTAATGAGAATTATAATGTGCTATTTCGAGAACATATTATATTTTACTATTACTTTTTCAAAAGTAATATATTAATATTCATTTGGAATATTGAAAATTATAATTCATATTCTTTAGGAGCAAATAATATTCTTCTAGAATATCAATTATAATGTTGTGCTATTTTTGGAGCAACAACATGATTGATTATCAATTTAAAGTTTATAAATGAATGGTTAAAAATATTAATTACCATACATACAAGATGTGATCTAAAAATTAATTACCTAACATGTATTAGGAAAAAGATCTTCATATATAGAAATTAACATAATTCTCTAAATCTTTTGCCAACGTGCAGAAGATACCAAACACGTGAATTCACATATATAGAAGTTAAAGGCATGAATAACTTTAGATGAATAATTTCAAAATGAATTTGACATACACAAAAATTAAAGCTGTGATTCCACATATTAAAAGGCATGAATCAAAAGACAATTATTGCTGCAAAATTAATGTATATGTAAAATAAATTCTCTCATGTATATAAAAACTTTAAGAATTAATGTATATGTATATAGAAAGAAATTCACATGTCACCAAATTAATTTTGGTATACGTTATAGATTATTATGCTTATAAAAATTATTCACTTCTAGCTAATTCACTTTGATTTTGAGAGAATCATGCTCATAATGTGTGATAAATTAGAGAGAAAAAAAAAAAAAGATGAATAAGGAAGGTCAATAGACTTCTTTGATATTTGTTGACAATCAAAGCTCCATATTTATGGGGAAAGATTAGGGATACAATGATAATAATTTTTAGGATAGTACGGATACAATTATCTTTCACTATTAAACTTACTATTTACAACATGATTAAATATGAAGATTGATTATCTATAAATTATTTATAAATTTTTCCAAACAAATACTTAACTAATGTTGGCCCATATTTCTAACAATCGTTTTTGCTGCTGCATCACAATCGTCTGCCTAAATTACGATTAATTCAATTAGCTTTGGCATGTGAACAAATATGCATGAACCAATGTGGAGAGACTGAGGTTAATCCTATTAATTAGCATTTTTAATGATCCTTTCTAAATATAGATATGCTCACTTTTTAGGGATTTTTCTACACAACTTTCAAAATCTAAACATTTTCCTTCGTTCACACACCACATCTCTACAATTGGGCCTGTCATTGCTTTTATATCACAACATTTAAAATTTAAATCATTAATCTTTTTCATCGATACCGTTATTGAAATATTTGAATTTTTTTTTTATGTGATTACGATGTATATTGAAGATTGGACACGATAATTTAAAAAAAAAGAGCTACTGTCATTTGACTCATTCATGTTAGTTTAGAGGAATAAGTCACAAAATGAGCCTCATTTTTTTTGGTCGGGGGGATGAGTTTTAGAATAATATTTTTCGGATAATGTGTGGTTAAAAAACAATGAAAAATTTTAGGTTTACATTTAATATTATTTTATTAGAGATAAGATAGGGAAAGATATATTTTAGGATTAATGGAGGCCAAACAATGGCTTACTCATTGATCCAAAATATTATATAATAAGAATTTATAAAGTGATAAAATAAAGTTGTCTCCTCCCAAATTTATTCGTGACATATATAAAAAGATGGTGGTAGAAGATGATTTTATTTATCTTTTTTTCGCATTTAATACTTGAAATTTAAAATAAAAACTAATTCGGCCTTTGCATTGTAAAGGCATGCATGCCAATCAGTATCAAAAAACACAGTTTCAGCGACGGTGAATTCCGTCGCTAATGCTACATTCACCATTGGTAAAAGGTTTTACTGACAAGAATTTTCATCACTAAAATAGTCGTTCAAAGTGGCACTAGTAATTTAGCGACGATTATGAAAAATATGTTGTTAATTACTAACAATATTGATTATTGTGATAATATTTCTTTTTTTGGAACAAATTTTTTTAGAATTTAAATTAAAAAGATTTGCTTCCAATCAACAACCGGCTGAATATGAACCAACTCATAATTTTATTTCTCGTTAAGCTAATATGAAGTCCTTTGCTTGGATTTCCAGAGAAATGGGAAAGAACATAAAAGATGAGCTAAGCAAAGTTTGGCAATTCTAATTAACATAATAAAGAGTACATAGTGCACAAGTCAGTGGCGCTTATTCTTGTCGTTACTTACCAAACACCATTCTTGACCTGCACAAGCATACGTTCAATTATAGTTATTATGAAGACAATAACATTGTTTCAGTAAGAGTAGTGACCATAATCCACCTCAGAAGAAAAACTGCTAATGCATGGCAAAAGCGAAACTAGGAGAGCCCATATTTCTCATATAAACATAAAATGGCTTAATTTTGCGTAATTTTTTTTTTTTAAACTTTCCACATCTAACAA
>CAIGRL010049275.1:0-10281 GCA_903798325.1 Fraxinus xanthoxyloides
TAAAATTTTAAAAAAAAAAAAAAAAAAAAAAAAAAAAAAAAAAATTTGCCACACAAAGTGGAAAATGTTTTCTCACCAAAATGGTGGGAAAACATTTTCCTTGATTTCAAGGAAAATGGAAGAGGGGTGGAAAATTTTTTTCAAGGAAAATTTTGCAATCAAACACCACTTTTGCATGGAAAAGGAAAACATTTTCCATCTTTCATGGAAAATCTTGCCATCAAACGGACCCTAAGACAAATTAATTCTTATCATTGGTATCAGAGCCTGCTCCGACAATGGACACTCGTGGCAAAACCATATGAAATTTCGCAATGAGGTGAACGAAGCCTTAGCTCGACATAAGTCTAATTTTAACCAAATGAACATGAATCTAAACGTCGTATTAACTGAGTTACAGGGTTTGAGAGTCTCTAACACCACACATACTAACCACGCTGGTGTCAACCCATCTTACCCAGGTGAAACATCAAATTCTCCAAATCCTAGACGAGCCAATAGCCCTAATGACCTCCATCACCACCGTCTCAAGTTGCATTTTCCAAAGCTCAATGGCGAGGACCCAACCAGCTGGGTTTACTAAGCAGAACAATATTTTGATTTTGAAGATATTGCACCTGACCACCAAGTTCAACTAGCTTCTTTCCATCTAGAAGGTATCGCCCTGCAGTAGCACCGTTAGTTGACAAAATTTCGGGGACCACTTACATGGAATGAGTTCACCAAATTTGTCCTTCTTCGTTTTAGTCCAACGTGAAAAATGCAAGTTCGACCCTAAATATAACTAGAGGGGGATGAATAGGTAATGCGGAATTAAAAACAATCACAAATTAAATAGCAACAAATCACTTTTAATTCTTATTTAGATGATTAATCATGCAAGTCAAATTATCTTATGTTGAATTGCCGCAGTTTGCAAATCATAAACAATAAAAATAAAGTAGTAAAGAGTACGAGAATTGTTCACGAAGAAACTCAATTGGAAAAAATTTCGGGTACTTTGCCAATCAATACACTATAAACGATTTTGTACTTACAGTCTACCATACTAGACGACGACACGAACTATCTAATCTCCTGACTGCAATTCGGATAGCTCTCCTGAATTCTGTGCTCCCCTACACCAATTCCAACTGCAATAACCAACGCTCTCCTGGAACTCTGTTATCATGCAGCAGCCCCTAACTTGGTAAAATCACTTATCTCTTGTGGATCAACAAAAACAACCATTTCTTCACATATTGGAACTCCAGTTGCTTTCCTAGATCTTTAGAATCTCTGACAGATATGTAGGAAGTATGATTTTTGATATTTGGATCTGAATCTGAATCTGATCTTTTTTTCTCAGAAGATCTCACACAAGTTGAAGATTGAAAGTAATAATGTGAAGGATTCACTCTCTAGACTTCTTCTCTCAATAATCAACCTTAGAATTTCGTACATAACGACTTCTGAAATTTATAGGTAGGGTAGAAAACATATGGACCAGGAAAAAACCTTTAAATTGTGAAATAAAAATTTCTAGCATAAAGCGTCGCTCGAGCGAAGGGCCAGCGACAAGGTGTTGCTCGAGTAAAAGAGGGACGACGGTTTAACGACGATGTTTCTGCTTTTGTAGCTCGAGCCAACCCATTGACGACAGTCCAGCGAAAATTCGCGTCATTTTTCTTCTTGTTCCAAACTCGAAACTCTATACCTATTTAACTAATTTTTAAGCAAATTGCACATTACTCCTTGAACTATTACAATCTATCAAATTAAGTCCTTTTGTTCACTGAATTTGTCAATTACAAAATCAACTAAAATCTAACAAACTACCCTTTTGGCATTCTATGACAAAACACTAATCTATATCAAGGTAGTAATAAAATAAAAGTTACAGACTCAAAACAATGACACAACCTAAACTACAGACTATCTTGAACGAACTCTGTTTCTTACAATAGACGACTCAAATATCAGTGTAAAATGTGTGAAAAATAGGATCAAAGATAATCACAGTTCAAACAGTTCAATCGTAGGTGTCATTTAAGCAATTGTAACTCATAGCATATTTTTCAGTTTTAAATCACAAAATCAAGACACGGTATCAATGCAACCCAACATACCAAAATGAAACATTGGCACTGTAAAAACATCAAAAACTCAATTTAGCGAAACTAAACTCAAACAAATATGTATGTGCTCTCCTTTACTGCAAACTCTCAATATGTTTAAATAGTAGGTAAATGTATCTATATCTCACCCCCAATGACCCGTAAGACATAAGACATAAGTGAAAAGATCAATGCAATGTATATCAAGTTAAATGTCAAAATTTATCTATATCTCACCCCAACGACCCCTCTAAACATAATGTAAAATGTGAATCATAGAAAATGATAACAAGTCCCTTTAGCAACTCAAAATTTTCTCATCCTTATTGTCACAAAATGCCCAGGGACAAAGCAAACTCACACAACATTTCAATAATGTAGGTATAAGCAATCATAAGTATATGTGGTGAACAGTAAACTTTTCCACAATTCCAACTTAAATTACTCATGGAGTAAATGATATAAGGACTTATATGTATTAAGTGTCACTAATTTTCTGACAGTAGGACTCCAACCTTAAATTTGTGAGAAATGACATGCAAAATATCACTGCTGATAAGTATATTCCCCTACTTATGAAAGTCAAACCGTATAACACATTAGAACCTACATATGAAAGCCCATGTCTAATGAACAATATCTTTTGAAGAATGTCTTGTCTCCCCCTTACTTACAGTACAAATATGTTTCATTTATCACAACTTTCAAATGGAATGCTCACATATTTTTATTTATCTTAAATGCAGGCTCTTTTCCATTAAGCGACATGACCCATATAACGAGCTTTAGGCCAATTAACCCAAGTCAGATAACCATAGGCACAAGGTTATGAGAAACCCTGCAGACTTAATTACTCAAGTCACGTAGGCTTCGAAAAGAAGCATTGAGATATTGAGTCCCTTATATTTATTTATTTATTAGACAGATATGGATTCATGTAGGGCTCATTTTGATCTTAGGTCTATTGAAAACGATCAATTCATGTTCAAAGTCACCCTACTAATATGTGACAGTCACCCCAAATCTCACACACGTGGTAGAGTCCCATTGTCAAGATCATAGTGTGTACAGTGCAGATGGTATATGAAAAGACCTATATTAAATACTCCATAAGCATCCTACGCTAGCAATAGAAATTATATTACAGCTCACCAAATAAACTCGCTCTTGATTAGAACCAACAAAATCAAGTGTATAGTAAGTTGTGCTATAAAACTAATTTCCAAAATAAACTCTCATTATTCTCAAAGGTTTTTTTTTTATTTAAACAAAACTTGAAGCTAAAGCAATAAATGTAGAGAAATTGAAACAGTAAAACAAACAAACAAAGTAAAAAAAAAATGGAATACATGCATGAATGAATGGACACAATTGCACATGCATGCACCTAAACATCAAATCAGGACAAAATTTGAATGCCCTTACCATTAAGAGTACGACCATTTTCACGACCTTCGAGGTTTCTTCTCTTTACCCAAATTTTCTTAGAAGTAGAAGATGATTGAGTTAACCGAGTCATCATCTTAGTTAAATGGCTGACTTGATTGGCAAGAAAGTCAACCTTGCTAGTGAAATCCAGATTCTTACTTCTATTTACACGGTTACGACACCTAGGTCGAGTGTGTCTCAGTGTACCATAGTGGTGGCAAGTGGGAATGAACCTAGGTCCAAACCTGCTCAGAGGATACTGCCGAAAGTAGGACGATTGACCTTACTCTGTTCGATAGGTCTCGATCCAATGGTAAGCTTACCTTTGGGTTTCGGATAAGCAATCTCACGAGCTTTGTTCGTGGTGGGATGAATGTGATCTTGGATGTACAAGCTATAGCATCACGGTTATGAACATAACCCAGACCATGCATGTCACCCACAGGCTTCAACTCGTTCACTTTCTTGATCGAGTCTTGAAGGTCACTCTACAATTTTTCACGTTCAAGTTCAAGCTCTTTCACGTTTTTTAGAACGACTTTATTGACCTTCTTAATTTTGAGACTCTCCTCAAAAAATTTACGATACGACTCGTGAATGTCTGTCTCATCATTAGACTCTTCAGCAGACTGCTCACTCTCGTTCTCTCTTTTCCCCTTCTCAATCTCACAGTCAGATTCGATTACAGCAATCGAGGTGAAGGCCATGAATTTTCGTTCANACCATGCATGTCACCCACAGGCTTCAACTCGTTCACTTTCTTGATCGAGTCTTGAAGGTCACTCTACAATTTTTCACGTTCAAGTTCAAGCTCTTTCACGTTTTTTAGAACGACTTTATTGACCTTCTTAATTTTGAGACTCTCCTCAAAAAATTTACGATACGACTCGTGAATGTCTGTCTCATCATTAGACTCTTCAGCAGACTGCTCACTCTCGTTCTCTCTTTTCCCCTTCTCAATCTCACAGTCAGATTCGATTACAGCAATCGAGGTGAAGGCCATGAATTTTCGTTCATCCTCACCACAGACATCTCATTTTGAGAACTGGAATCCAACTCTTCTCATTCATGGTCACGGCTAAAGCCTTACGCCTTTGCTTATTTAGCTCATATTCAGATTAGGACATTCATTTCTATAGTGACCATAACCCTTGCACTCATGACATTGGACATATTGAGTTTTACTAACAGGAGTCCTAGAAGTATTCTTCTCACGTCTACCTTCCGAAAGTTTACTGGGGATATCACTACTCCGCTCCTGAGGCTTTCTTTTATTCTTCATCACCTTCTGAAATTTTTTAACGAAATAGGCAATTTCATCTTCTCTAAGGGTCTTAGTATCAGTGGACTCGCTTTCAGCTTCTCTAACAGTGTTCATGGCAATGGATTTAACTATTTTAGGTTGTGAGACAGTGAGTTCATAAGTTTGAAGTGATCCTACGAGTTCCTCAATCTTAACGGCATCTAAGTCCTTACTCTCTTCTATTGCAGTAACCTTGGGTCTGAGCCTCCCGGGCAGTGATCTAAGGACTTTCCCAACAATTTTTGACTCGGGGATCCTCTCACCTAAATTGAAGCATAAAAACTACCAAACGTCTCATCATCAGCCATTCGTATCTCTTCAAACCTAGTTTTCAACATCTGCATTTTAGAGTTCTTAACAGTTTTAGTTCCGTCGTGTGTGGTTTCTAAAATATCCCAAACTTCCTTAGCAATTTTACACATTGATACACGCCTAAACTCTTCAGTAGACACAATCATGAACAAAGTATGCAGACCTTTACTGTTCTAATTACATTCATTCAAGTAAGTTTTAGTCCACAAACAAATATTAGTGGGTGTAACCACACCATCAAAAGTTGTAGGCGGAGTCCACCCATTTTGCTCACTTATCCAAATACGTTCATCCAAAGCCTCGATAAAAGCTCTCATTCAAACTTTTCAATAAGCATAATTGCTTCCGTCGAAATTAGAGGCACAGACAAGGACTGACTCATCTAGACTAAATCAAATAAGGGTTAGGAACCGAAATTAAGCTTTGATACCAATTGAAAAATGTAAGTTCGACCTTAATAATACCTAGAGGGGAATGAATAGGTATTTAATGCTGAATTAAAAAATCATGAATTAAACAGCAGCAAGTCACTTTTAATTCTTATCTAAATGATTTATCATGCAAGTCAAATTATCCTATATTGAATTACCGCAGTTTACAAATCATAAACAATAAAAATAAAGCAGTAAAGAACACAAGAATTGTTCAAGAAGAAACTCAATAGGGAAACACTCCGGACACTTTGTCAGTCAATCCACTATAAACGATTATGTACTTACAGTCTACCAGACTAGACGGCGACACAAACTATCTAATCTCCTGAATGCAATTTCAACAGCTCTCCTGAATTCTGTGCTCCCCTGCACCAATTCCAGCTATAATAACCAACGTTCTCCCGAACTCCGCTATCCTGTAGTGGCTCCTAACTTGGTAGAATCGTTTATCTCCATTTGAATCTGAATCTAATATTTTTCTCTCAGAAGATCTCACACAAGATGAAGGTTGAAAGTAATAATGTGAAGGATTCACTCTATAGACTTTTTCTTTCAATAATCTCGTACAGAATGACTTCTGAAATTTATAGGTAGGGTAGAAAACATATGTGCCAGGAAAAAAGCCTTTAAAACGCAAAATAAAAAATTTTCGTATAAAGTTGTCGCTCGAGCGAAGGGTCAGCGACAGTCGAGCGACAAGGTGTCGCTTGAGCGAAGAAGGAGCGACGGTCTAGCAACGATATTTCTGCTTTTGTAGCTCAAGTCAACCTTTGGCGACAGTTCAGCAAAAATTTGCGTCATTTTCCTTCTTGTTCCAAACTTGAAACCCTAGACCTATTTAACTAACTTTTAAGCAAATTGCACTTTACTCCTTAAACTATTACAATCTATCAAATTAAGTCATTTTGTTCACATAATTTGTCAATTAAAAATCAACTAAAACCTAGCACAACAGATTATGAAGACCTGTCAGAAGCTCTAACTCGACTTCAACAGACCTCTTCTGTAGCAGCTTACCGGGAAACTTTCGAAAAGCTTTCCCACGGAGTTGACGGGTTACCTGAAAATTTCTCATTGGTTGTTTTATTACAGGACTCCGAGATGACATACGCATTGACGTAAAAATAAAGCAACCTCGAACTTTGACCAATGCGATAGGAGTCGCTCAGCTAATCGAGGAAAGGAATCAGCTGCTAAAGAGATCGAGCCAACCATTTCGTTCCCAACTAGTTTCAATAGCACCTAAGGCGAACCCCAACCTAACAGTTGGTGTATTAGGCCCTCCACCGAACCAACATGGTAATCCAAGGCCAAATACTACTCCAACCACATTTTGACGAATCACCAATAAGAGGCGCGAGAACGTCGAGAGAAGGGGTTGTGTTACTATTGCGATGAGAAATTTGTTCTGGGCCATCGATGTAAACATCCACAATTGTTCATGATAGAGGATTTACCTCCACCAAGCTTTGATGAAGACAATCTTGCTGGAGATGAACTAGAAAGTCAAGAAGCTATGCTAGAAATTTCATTCCATGCAATAGCTGGAGCTAATCATCCTCAAACTATTCGTGTATTAGGAAAGCTGAAGGACAAGAATGTGATGGTACTCATAGACGGCGGCAACACCCACAACTTCATTGACCAAGCCTTGGTCACCAAGTACGTGTTACCAGTAATTCAAGATAAGAAGTTCCAAGTCATGGTTGCCAATCGAGAAAAAATAGACTGTGCAGGACAATGCCAAGCGCTCACCATCACCATCCAAGGAAAACCCATTACAGTAGATTATTATGTTCTTCCTGTTGCAGCTTGTCAATTAGTTTTGGGAGTACAATAGCTAGAGACTCTCGGACCAATTGAGACCAATTATAAGCAATTAACCCTGACGTTCAAATGTGGAGAAGTCTCCCACACATTCCAAGGATTGAAACGGGCTAGCATGGAAGCTTTAACAAATAAGGAAGTTGGTTGCCTCCAAGGTATTGGACTTTTCTTCCAAATCCTACTCTTGGTTAATAATTTCCAACCAAACTCATACCCTCTTGACATGGCCCAACTCCTGTCCGACTTTAATCATGTATTTTAACCACCCAATAACCTACCTCCAAGGTGATCACATGATCACCGTATTCCCCTATAGCCAAATACAAAGCCCGTAAGCGTTAGGCCATATCGATACCATTATTACCAAAAAATTGAAATAGAAAAGATGGTGAGGGAGCTATTGCAATCTGGATTGATAAGACCCAGTAATAGCCCTTTTTCATCACCTATCTTATTAGTAAAGAAAGCAGATGGCGAGTGGCGATTTTGTGTAGACTATCAAGCATTGAATGAGATAACAGTCAAAGACAAATACCCAATTCGGGTAATTGATGAGCTTTTCGATGAGCTTCATGGAGCCAAATTATTCTCTAAATTAGATTTAAAAGCTGGGTATCACCAGATTCGGGTGAAAGAAGAAGACATTCCAAAAATGGCTTTTCGAACACATGAAGGGCGAGTTTATTGTGATGCCATTTGGTTTCACCAATGCACCGGCAACCTTCCAAAGCCTCATGAATGATCTCTTCTGCCCCTATCTTCGAAATTTTAACTTAGTTTTCTTTAACGATATTCTCGTATATTTACGAACCTGGGAAGATCATCTCTAACATCTTCGAATAGTTCTCTCTATCTTGGCCACTAAACATTTATTTGCTAATGAAAGAAAGTGCAGGTTTGGCGTTTCCCAAGTTAATTACTTGGGTCACATTATTTCTGAGCAAGGAGTGGCTGTAGACCCAATGAAAATACAAGCAGTCATTAAATGGCCAACACCAAAAACAGTAAGAGAAGTACACGGATTTCTTGGTTTAGCAGGATATTATCGTAAATTTATTCGTCATTTTGGATTCATAGCTACCCCGCTAACTCAACTCTTGTCAAAGGAAAGATTTGAATGGAATGAGTTAGCCGAGTTAGCCTTCATACAGCTGAAGGAGGCATTGAAATCACCATCAGTTATTTGTCTCCCATATTTCTCTTAACGGTTTGTGATTGAATGTGATGCAAGTGGGATTGGCATTGGAGCAGTCCTCTCCCAAAATAATAGGCCAGTAGCTTATTTTAGTGAAGCTTTGAAAGGATCAGCAAGGTTATTGTCTACCTACGAGAAGGAAATGTTAGCTATTGTCAAATTTATTAGGAAATGGCGTCCTTATTTGCTTGGTAAACCCTTTATTGTGCGCACCAACCAGAAGAGTCTTAAGTATTTACTTGAATAGCAGATCACTACCCTAGCACAAACTAGATGGCTTACGAAGATCCTTGGGTATGATTATAAAATTGAGTATAAGCGGGAACCCAAAAATCAAGCTACTGATTCCTTATATCAGGTGGTTGAATTTCAATTCTTATCAATTTCCATGCCTTATGCAGATTGGAGTTCAATATTAAAGAAACAAGTGCAACATGATCCTTTTTTTGAGAAATTGCTCCAAGTACAATCAACCTACCAACTAATACAACGAGATGGGGCGTGGTTTAAAAGTGGCAAGGTTTACTTGAGTCCCACTTCAACCTTAATTTCACAAATAATTGTAAATTGCCACTCAACACCTACTGGAGGACATTTTGGGTTTTATAAAACCCTCTCGCATTAAGACCGCCTCTATTTGGTCAAATATGCGACGAGCAGTAAAGGATTTTTTACAACAATGTGATATCTGTCAAAGATACAAAACCAATTGTTTGAAGCCCGATGGACTATTACAACATTTGCCTGTCCCTACTCAAATGTGGATAGATGTATCAATCGACTTTATTGAAGGATTACCACCATCAAACGAACATAAGGTCATCATGGTAGTTGTAGATCACCTATCAAAGTATGCTCAATTTGTAGCCTTAAAACATCCTTTCACTGCAATCATTGTTGCCAAAGCATTTTTCTCCAATGTGGTTCGTCTCCACGGCATTCCAACATCAATTGTTAGTGATCGGGAACCAATCTTTGCATGAGTTCAAGTTACCATCCACAACTGATGGCCAAATCGAGGTAGTAAATCTCACCTTGGAGCAATATTTGCGATGTTTTGTAGGCGACCAAACTCAAAAATGGCTCGAATGGATTCTTTGGGCTGAGTTTAGCTATAATACGTCAATCCATTCCTCCACTAAAATGACACCCTTTGAAGCCGTTTATGGTATTCTACCCCCGAGTTTACTTACTTATATTCCTGGCACTTCCTGCATCCAAGCTGTTGATAAGTACCTACGTGATCAACATACCATTCTGCGTGAGTTGCGTCACAATCTTTTAGTTTCCGAACATCAAATGAAATGTCAAGCCAATCGACACCGGAGAGAAGTCTCCTTTGTTATTGGTAAGCGTGTATTTCAAACTCCAGCTATATCGTCAAACTTCAGTGGCATTTCGAGCTTCAATGAAGCTTGCCCAACTTTTTTGGTCCCTATCACATTATTGAGAAGGTGGGTACCATGGCATACGGACTAGCTCTCCCTTCTAGCTCCCAAATTCATGATGTGTTTCACGTTAGCTTATTGCGAAAGCATTTGTGTCCGCTACTCACTCCAATTTCAAGTCGACCTCCATCGGTAAATAATGATGCTATTATCCTTCCCCAACCTCAGGGGCGGAGCCATAATTTCTTGTCGGGGGGCACAACTTTTCGATGTTGAACGTCGAGTTTTTGTTATGGAT
>CAIGRL010049323.1:0-11350 GCA_903798325.1 Fraxinus xanthoxyloides
CACGAAACTTACCAATTCAATCATTACAAGATGACATTCTTGCCTATTTACTCCAATGAAAAAAGGATGAATGTAATTTCTAAATAAAAAGAAAATCTAAATAAAAGAATATTAAATTTTAATTGAGTTTGATTAGTGTTAATCCATTACAATTAGAATTAATCCTGGTGTCTGAATTCAGTAGGGCCCCTGAGAATGGTTATTAGTGTGTTACTCTGCCCATTACATTTTTGGGTCTTTTATTAAGGGAATATAATAAATATGTAAGTATACTTTCTCCTAAAACAAAACGTCTAGTTACGACTTCTTTCCAAATCAAATACGTCTCGCAATTTCAACCTACTGTGAGAACTCCTTGGTGTCGAAATTCTCGATCCCCACCGACGAAATTTGGCTCCATCAAAATTGATGTATTATTGAGGTCACAGATTGGAAGCGGTCATAGACACAAGGATTATAGAAGTAAGGAATTAAGTTTGGTCATCATCTTGAAGCACTTTTGATCTAATTCGAAGTCACAATTTGGTGAATGAAAACATTGTATTATAACTGGATCTTCCAATATTTTAGGTCACAATAATCGATCGTTCCAATTTTTCATCAAGAGAAATGTTCTACCACAACTCGACTCCCCTCTGCCGTCTCACCATTCATCATCGATGTCGACTTTGTGGTGTTGATAGATAGAAATGATTTGTGGAAAGTAGAATAGAGGTTAGCGGTAGCCGTTGTGGTGGAAGTATAAAAGATATCAAATTGGAGAATCAAAAACCAAGGACTAGACTGATAAAACAACAAAGACAACGTAACCATAGCCAAAACATCATTGCATTAGACTTTTCTCCATCGTCCACGGTGAAGTCCAGCGGCGATGATGCACTTCGAAAATTGTTGCTCCCGCGGCCCTCTACTGCAATGCCGATAGAAGCTTCATTTTTTCCTCCTTTTGGAAACTCTTCAACTCAATAATGGAGTAGCTTCAAAAAAATTGGGTTTCAATTGATGTGGTTGGGGGAATTCACTTATAATTGAAATGATTTCTTCAAATTCACGGCTTAATTGTTAACTTATTGTCTGCTTAAATTTCTTTTCCAATTTTTGTTCAGCTTACTTATTTTATATAATTGATTATGGATTCAGCTTCTTTCCTATGATAGACAATTGATCATTTATTTTCTATAATTGAATAAATTCCAATGCAGACATGATGGAAGCTTGTTGGAGAAAGTCTAGGATCAATTGATGGTTGAAATACATGAATAAAAAGGGGTAGTTTAAGGATTTCATTTTGGATTAGTACATAGTATAATTTACATATATGTGACCTCATTGGTTCATAGTTGTGACCTATTTTTTATGAAATATGAGATACGTGAATGTGTCTTGGCAAAATGTGAACAAAAATAAGTGACTTGCGACATGTGCACAGTAACCTATAACTTTAAATCGAAATGCAAAATATGATAATCAAATCGATGAATTGTGACAAGTACCCATAAATCAAAATGCAAAATGTGAATATAAATTAGTGAACTCTGGCCCGTGGACAATGACATGTGATCTATGTACATCGACTGGTGATCTATGACCTTCGATCAGAATGCAAAACATGATCTTAACATCAGTGAATTGTGTTAAGTGAACAAAAACATGTGACTTGTAGCATATAACAATTTAAACGACATATATATACCAATGACAAAGCATATACAACATGCTAAAATACAATTCCTTCAAAATGAATAAAATTCCATCACCAACATTAACAAACTAAAACAACAATATTACTCAAATCGAACACAAATCCCATTCATAAACCATACAATTTTTTAAATAAGAAACCGATGTTGAGTTGAAAATACAGTTGTCCATATAGGAACAATCAATTTATTACGATGCTATCTCCCTTCTTCTTGCCTTACTTTGTGATTTGTTTAATTTGTCGATGTTTAAATAGTAGGAAAGTTATGTCCAGCTTAGCTCTAGTAGCATCAAATGTCGTTGGAATACTTGAATTCCTCACAAGTCATGTGGCAATATTAACAATATTTATTTGCATATTAGGTTGTTTAACGACATTGTTGTGACCCAAGAGCTTGACCAGGATAGATACTAACAGAGTTACCACAGTCTTATTTGACATTTTCTAAGTTAATTGCAGGTCCACATAGTTCTCCAAAATAATAGAGATAATCTATAGCACAATTAAATAATTTAACACGGAAAGTAATCAATTTAAAGACTAGATTGAAACATCTTATTTATTTTAAATTGTGAATCAAGGAGAAGACCAACAGAAGAAGATCATCTTCATCGAACTCATCTTCTTCCATAGTAGCACACTTCTGCTAAGATGACAGTGTCATCGACACTGGAGTAGGTTGCACTGGGCATTTCTAAGTGTTGCCATTGGTGCCCATGGGTTGTGGAGAGTAAACATTGAAATTGGTGCCATTGGTGTCCAGGAAGGGAGAGAGTGGAGAGAGTGGAGAGATATCAAAAGTGGATCCGTAATTGATTAATTAGTGATGAATTATTAGTAACACATTAATTTAATAAATGTTAAATAATTATTTACAACCAGAATTTGAAAGATTTCTCTCTCCTCTCATTCTCTCTCCATTTTCTTCCTCACACATGGAACAATGCCGCCGAAAAATGGCGTCGGAAGACGGGAAGAGACCATTGGAATACGTCCCGAACGACATTGTGACGCCGCTGCAGCGATTCTATGCGTGTGGTGTTAACAACGCGCACATATCAACGTCATTGGGCACCAAAACGTTAGTGGCACTGATTTTTGGATATGGCTTGTGCAGTAATTTTGTTGGTAATGTTTACAGTTGGTGGTGGTGGGGCGATGGCGATTACGACTGCAGTGGTGAAATAATGGTGATGTTGGTGGTGGTAATGTGGTGGGCAAAACTCTAGAAATGGCTTAGGCTACTGCAATGGTTGGGGGTAGCTTTGTTAGTAGTGTCTGCAGTTAGTATTGGAAAGTAATAAGATTGCCACCAGGAAGGGAGAGAGTGGAGAGATTGGAGAGATATCAAAAGTGGATCCGTAATTGATTAATTAGTGATGAATTATTAGTAACACATTAATTTAATAAATGTTAAATAATTATTTACAACCTGAATTTGAAAGATTTCTCTCTCGTCTCATTCTCTCTCCATTTTCTTCCTCACACATGGAACAATGCCGCCGAAAAATGGCGTCGGAAGACGGGAAGAGACCATTAGAATACGTCCCGAACGACATTGTGACGCCGCTGCAGCGATTCTATGCGTGTGGTGTTAACAACGTCGCACATATCAACGTCATTGGGCACCAAAACGTTAGTGGCACTGATTTTGGATATGGTTTGTGCAGTAATTTTGTTGGTAATGTTTACAGTTGGTGGTGGTGGGGCGATGGCGATTACGACTGCAGTGGTGAAGTAATGGTGATATTGGTGGTGGTAATGTGGTGGGCAAAACTCTAGAAATGGCTTAGGCTACTGCAATGGTTTGGGGGTAGCTTTGTTAGTAGTGTTTGCAGTTAGTGGTAGTGGTGCTGAATGTGGTAGGGATGAGAAGAGTGTTTGTGCCCAATTGATTGATTACAACCAACACATTGGTTAACGTGTGATTAATAAATAGTATGTAACCGATAAATTAGATAATTTGCGACCAATAAATAATATATGACCTAAAAATGTGAGATTTCGACTAAGTTTGTAATTATGACTCACAATTTGTCAAGTTGTAACCAACTAATTTAATAATTTGTGATTGAAAAATAATTTGTGGCCAATCAATTTGATAATTTATGATTGTGAAATAAGTCGTGACATAAATTTGTGATTTCTGACTGAGGAATAATACGTGACCTTCTAATTTGATAAATTTAGACCAATAAATTTGTGATTTGTGACATATAAATAATATGTGATCAATTAATTTAATAACTTGTGACCTGAAAATAACTTGTGAACAATTAATTTGATAATTTGTGATCGTGAAATAAGTTGTGACTTATAAAATTTGTGGCCTGTGATCGAGAAATAATACGTGACTTATTAATTTGATAAATTATGACTTATAAGATTTGTGATTTGTGATTAATTAATTTGATAATTATAAAAGTTGTGACTTATAAATTTTACGATTTATGAATGCAACATATGTAATTGGGACTAGTATGTAACCATGATCATAAATTGTATAATATTGTGACATTAATATATTTAATAACATATTTTTTAATTAATTGTTTAACTAATAAATTTTAATCAAAACCTGATTTTTGAAACATTAAAATAATTTTCTTAATTTGAATTTTTGTATTATAACTACCTTAAATATGATTTTTTTCCCCTTAACATAAACAACTCTAATATTAATTGTGTTTCTATTAAGCCCTATTTCGTGGGGATTAAAATCATTTTTTAGTAATTTTTAATCAAAATTGGTAAAATGTGTTATTAAAATGTTGTGGGTTTCATGATATATATAGTTAATATTAATTATTAATTTTGACTTAAATTAAAATCTATATTTTATTTCCTGTAAAATATGGACTAGCTTAAATATATGATTTTTTTTTCATTGACGAAATTAGTTAAATTTCTATGTTCAGATGATTAATCACCACCTTTCTTCGCTTGAATGTTAGTTTTCTATTTAAATATAGACAAAATAAATTCGTTTTCTAACAATCTTTTTAGAAGATGATGATTTAAACAATATTTTCAGTTACTTTGTTTTTTTAAACTAAATTATATTTTGTTTAAAAAAATATTTTCTATTGAGAGGATTATATTTTTCAAGATAAGATTTCGAAAAATAGTATTTTTATGATTATTAAAAATGATTAAAGTGAGAAATACTGGTCCTAGTTTGGAAGGGATTAGGGTTTCTTAATACATTAAGGGTTAAAGTTGTCATTTCGACTTAAAATAAAACCAGGGTTTCTTTATGAATACTAAGTCAGCCCCATTTTAGTAAATTCAGTCACCACATGACAGCGGTGGAGCCACCACTCTCAAAACAAAAACTAAAAAAAAATAATAATATTTCTAGAGAGAGAAGTTGATCGCCGCTCTGTGACTGCTGACGGCCGAAACCCTAATTCAATATCTGTGATCATCACTAAAAATCTAAATCTTTTCAGTTTCTTATTTTATCAGCAGTTTTATACGTATTGGCGTTGATTAAATAGTATCTATAATTTTTTTTTGGTTTAATTTATATTTGATTTCACAGAGCGATTGTTTTTGAGAGTGTGTAAATTTTTTTTTGTGGTGCACTAATTTGGAATGGTCATGATGGCCGATTCTCCAAACAATGACCACTCGCCACGTTCACCTGTAACGGATTCTTCCATCGCGGCCGCCTCCGGCGCAGGTGGCGGCGTTAACAGTCCCCAGTCACGGCGGAGGGGACTCGCCTCGCCTTGGGCCTCAGTCGTTCGTGGAGATTCGGACCCAATCTCTTCACCCACAGCCGCTGCGCCTCGCTCCTCAACGTCTCCGCCGCCGATTGCTGTGGCTGCGTCGGAGCAGCCTTCTGCTTCTGAAAAGGCTCCGATGGAGAGTTCGGGCCCGGAGGCCCAGTCTGAGAGCTCCGATGTTAACAGTGACGGCAATGCAGGCCGTACGAGGAGGCATGCTTGGAATACACCTGTAAACGGCGTCGTTGAGCCTGGTTCTGTTATGGGTGATGCCGTTTCTTGGCCCGCTCTCTCTGAATCAACCCGGACCCCTAGATCATCATCGGAACCGTCCAGACCTGTTCCCGATGGATCATTATCTTCTTCTCAGGTTAAAATATTCAATTGGAGTACAGAAAAATTTAAACCAATTACAGATTTAAAAATGACAACAGAAAATAAGTTAGAAAAATTGAAAAAAGAAATCTCTGAAACATATTCTGAAAACCCATGTCCGTGTTTACCTTTTTTTGTTTATGGCTTGGGATGTTATTGNCTGTAAACGGCGTCGTTGAGCCTGGTTCTGTTATGGGTGATGCCGTTTCTTGGCCCGCTCTCTCTGAATCAACCCGGACCCCTAGATCATCATCGGAACCGTCCAGACCTGTTCCCGATGGATCATTATCTTCTTCTCAGGTTAAAATATTCAATTGGAGTACAGAAAAATTTAAACCAATTACAGATTTAAAAATGACAACAGAAAATAAGTTAGAAAAATTGAAAAAAGAAATTTCTGAAACATATTCTGAAAACCCATGTCCGTGTTTACCTTTTTTTGTTTATGGCTTGGGATGTTATTGTTTTCAATAATATTTTTAAAGCATCATGATGTTGAATACTTTTGTGTTAATGTCTATTTTTTGTGTGTCTGCACTGAAGTAAATGGTATTTTAGTGAGTAAATTTTAAGTTTTGCAGTAAATATGAATGTATGATTTGAGTTTCTTGCTTTTTATTTTTGAATGTTGAATGACCGTGAGAATTTATTCCAGGGAGGTTCTAATACAGTTTATTTGGACTTGGAATGATAATAGTAATAATTAAAAAGTTCAATTCTCTAGTTCTGCCAATTCATGCCAGTTGTTAAAGATACAAAAGATCAATTATTTTTCCATATACGAATTGATCATTTTTTCTTTTCTATTTTCTGTTATCTTTCAAGTGGGGCTTATGTAAAGATTAATAGAGCTTTAATTCTTTGCTATTGGCAATGTTTATACTGATTGACAGGCATTCGTAATTAGTTTTTCTGTGGAGGCATTTGTGTGATGTCTTCACTAATATTTCTTTTCATTTGATAGGGACCTATAATATCTCAACCACCTCAGAGACAAGCTAACACCAATGCTCATGTTAATTCTACTGTGAACAATATCCCTACTAGACAAAGGGCAAGGAATCGTGGCGGAGGTGCTGGTGGAGGTGGCAACTCAGGAAGTGGGCCTTCTTCTAGTGCCTTTAGTCGGCAGGCTCCCCCTCCGCCACCTCCGTTTCCTGTGTTTGATGTGTCTTATGCTAATGTGGTACCACCTATGCTGGACACTCCTGTGAGAGGAACGAGGCCAGTAGGAGGAGTTGGGGGTTCCCAGCCACACACCGGTAATGATCATTCTTCTCCAAGGAATAATTCAAGAAGGGGTAACTATGGGCCCCGCCCTCGTGGAGATGTACCTTATCATGGTAATCATGGAGGCAGGCGGGATCAAGATCGCAGAGATGTTCATCTTCCCCATCAATATGTTCCTCCCGTGGGGTATATGCCATCCCCATTACCCCCTGGCGCATCGTTCATGGCTCCTCCACCACCTGTAAGAGTTTTTCCTGGCCAAATGGGGTTTGGTAAGTCTACTGCATGCTGTCCTTTGATAATTTTACGATTTGAACTTATTTTGTTAGTAATATAGTTGTATCTTACAGATATGCAGTCTCCCTTTATCTATGTTCCAACATTGTCCCCAGAGTCTTTCAGGCCTATGCCGATGGTGCCTCCACCGCCACCAATGCTGTTTGCTACTAATGATCCTCTGCCCAGTTTGATTGTGAAACAAATAGATTATTACTTCAGGTAAATGTCAGTTGAGAACTTATTTGGAAGGACTATGTTTTGTTGTTTCTTATTATTCGTTGCTAAAGGAGGGACTTTTTTCCAGTGATGAAAATTTGGTGAAAGACAACTTTTTGAGGTCCAACATGGATGATCAAGGATGGGTGCCTATCAATTTGATAGCCAACTTTCCACGAGTAAGTTGAGATGGATTTTTGTTTGCACAATTCATGTTATCTAATATCTGTTTTATGTAAATAGTTTGAACTCTATTGTTGCCTAGCCGGCCTGTACTTTTTCCTTTTGATATAATTACTGCTTATATCACTTGAACTTAGTGCAGCTTTTAATTACAAATGCCATAAGATTTTGGCCTGGTTTACATAAGATGAAATCAATTTATTTGGTGCTTAATGATATTTAAAGGTAAGTGATTGAACTTTATTTCTAACTTTGAGAAATAATTTCCATAATGGGATAACCTTGTGAGTTGTTCTATTTCACAATGAAATCCTGGGATTCGTTTCATAATACAGTTGTTTTTTTACTTCCAGGCGCATTTATAATGCACAGAAATTCCAATAAGAATGTTGCAAGAGTCTATAATGATTGTTTACTTATTCTCCTATTTAAATTATAAAGAAGCACTACTGTCATAAGTTGTGTTATTGGGCTTCCACGAGGATACTTTAGTATTCCTGCATCGCCTTGATTCTTGATTTTTGGTGGCAAAGATTTGTCCTGCTTCACACTTGGTTTTATATGAACGCAAATGTTTAAAGCTGGTAACTTCTGAATGCAGATGTTTTTGTCAAGCATCTCTGCATGAAATGGAATTTCTTTTCCTCTCTTTTTGTGGGAATTGATCTCCAAAGCTCTTATTTCTATTTTATATTTCAATTGCAAGCTCACACTAAAAGATGATCTCAAGATATCATCTTGAATTCCCCAGGGCATTTTATAACCTAAATGACCATGATTGGATTTAGAAAATCCCTTCTTTCATGAGGATTTAGAAGATAGCTAATTCTCTAACTCTTTTGTTGCATTCAAGAAAAAGCATCTTTTATGTTTACTGTCATGTTTGCTAGATTGCTTTTGCCTGCTTTATGTGTTTCGTTTATATGCTGTTTTTCATATTTGTACAAGTGTTCTCCGAAACACAGATCAAGGTTGTCTAGTGATCTTCTTTTTCAGGTTCAGCAATTGACATACGATGTCCCATTGATTTTGGATTCTTTGAGAAATTCAACCATTGTGGAAGTACAGGTAGCTTTTAACAATTTGGATTCTGAACTTCAATTTTGTCAAGTTTTAGTTTGATTACTTTCAAATATGCGTTTAATTTTCTGTGACATGTGGTTCACGTGTACATTTGTTTTCGTTAGAAACGTGTCGGTTGGATAAGAAAATTCATATTGCTACTCGCTAGTTGTTAAATTCATCTCCTGTCAGTGTCCGCTGATTATGGATTTTGAAAGAAGCTGTGGCAGAATATGTTCATTGTTGTGGTCTTCGTGCTCTAATTTGCAGGGTGACAAGTTGAGGAAGCGTAATGAGTGGAAGAAATGGCTACACAATGCTGGTTGGTCTAACACTGATTCTGGCCCACGCACCCCTGGTGCTTCATCTGAAAATGTTCTAGCAACCTCCTTCCAGAAGGTCTCACTGGACGATGCTACAATCGATGCAAATGGCACTATGGATGGTCAGACTGAGATGTCTCCAGGTAAGTATACATCTGATGAAACGACTGCATCGTCAATGTTGGGTAATGGAGAAGATACTTCAGAAGACGCACATTCAATGAATATGTGAAAAGTTAATCTGCGAAGAAAGTTTTGCACATTCAATCAAGGTTGGTCTAGTTTGTGTGAATTTGAAAAATAATGCTTAGAGTATGTTTGGTAGAGATTAAAATCGGAATAAAATTGAAAAACTAGCCGTTATTGTCGACTTTTATTAGATGAGTGAGATCCAATAACGGTTATATTTTCAATTTTAATTGGATTAAAATTGGTACCAAACAAGCTATTAATATGTGAGAAAATCTCCTAATCTTTAGTATTTTTCTTGACTGACCTGTCCTTGATTTTCAGGAGGCAGCTGGAGGGGGAGAAAAAAATAAACATTTGTAACTTATCAGACTTAGAAAGACTGGAAAGGAAGTTGAGATGAAAAGGGAGCTGACATTATATCGGCACATAAATGGCTATTTGAATTTTTTTAATTATGATGTGGTGAATGGTGGTTTTCTGTACTAATGATTCGGTATTTAATTCTGGAGAAACCTTTTGAGGTGAATTCTCCTCGTTAGACATGGCTTTTATTACAGAAAAACCATTCTGAAAGATAGAGCATAAGTGCTTGGCCAGCATCATAAGAGTGTGAGCTCTGCTTTATTTTGTGTTGATACTTTCCAAGGCCTCTTGATTATCATTATAATATGCTCTCCCATTTTTGAATATTTTGACATTTATCATTTTGTTAATTTTCGTTATACTTCTTATATATAGGCTTGCTAGTATACATCTGTAATGTTCAGGGCCCTCCATGATTTTGTTGCATCTTAACCAGCAGTAATGTAACAGTGTTGTCATGGGCTTTTATAAAGCTTGTGTTCATAATGATTTGGTGTAATCTGTTCATACCCGTGACTTCCTTGACCTTCTATTGTGGTTCGTAAACCTCGGGGGCAACATTAGATAGTGGACTAGTGTTGGACGCTGTATTTGAAGTAAGAAGCTATAGAAATCGGAGGCACTGCTTCTAGGCTGGACGAGCGACTTCTTTGCTAATTCATTTGCAGCGAGATAGCATTAGTTAAGGACGTTCTAACGTTGTAGGGATTTGATTCTGGCTATAGATATGAAGCCCTTGGGTATGGAGCAACATTGATGCAAGATGGCAATGTGCAAATATTATGTCACCTTATTAGGTGGTTAAAGACTAGTTCAATAAATTAGTTACTGAAATATTGTGAACTCCACAAGTATTACCAATATCTCAACTTACATAAAGATGGCACTTTTAGTTAGGATTTATTTGGTAGGATTTCTGCTTTTGTTTCTTATGGAATCGTTTCCCGAGGAAGGTAATTTATGTCAACTTTCTCTAAAAGTTCTTGTAATCAAACATATACTTTCAAAAAATCAGCTTTTTAGATTCAAAAGTAATTTTTGACTTTTTAAAAATACTGTTAGATGGGTCCTAAGCCTAGAATGTATACATGATTATGTATGTGCAAAGCACAAAAGCTACCGTGAGGAGCCATGAGCATGGGACAGTACAAGTAATTAGAGTAGAGGTTCACTCTTATTAAGATTGCTACTTTACTGCTATGCTTTTTGTTGTTGCATTTGCAGCCATAAGCTCTGTAGAATGTTGACAGCCCAGTTATAAACATCTTGACATTCATCGATGATATAGGGTTTGGCTGATCTAGAAATGGAGAATTAATCATTCGGAAAAAAAATTGGTGTCGCTTCAGAATCCCACATTGCAGGAACATCGATGCTGCAAAATTTTTGTTGCAACATAAGCTTGTGAGATTGGTTGTAACAATGATTAATCTCTATTTTTAAAAAGTTTAAGATCGACCATTCGAATCTTCAATTTTTGAAAATTCATTCAGGTAAATAATCACAATTTGTAAAGATTATGTTAATGAAGAAATACCATTTCGCTTTTAACTTGTACAGAATCAGCAGCAATGAACTGAAGGGGAAAAAAAATATAGAATTCGGTGTTCCAATTAAATTTAATCCCTTTTTTATTACTTAGATAAGTATTGTATCGACGATTAAAAGGCAAATCATCCATTGTCGTCCAGCGG
>CAIGRL010049352.1:0-13009 GCA_903798325.1 Fraxinus xanthoxyloides
TTTTTTATTTTTTAAATTTCTTATCCTTCCCCTTTTTATTATTTTTGTTGGTCCTAAAGAAAGGATTTTGGGATTTTCTAAATCCGAACTGTACACAGGACTTAATTTGATTAAACATAAATAAATACATTGAAGTAAAAGGTGCGATAAAGATTAATTTTTTTTTATAAATAAATGTTATCCCCTCTAACAACTTGAGTTTTTCCTCGAATTGCTCACCCCTAGGCTTCACGGAATTCAAATGACATTCTGAGAATGAGAATAATACAAGAGACAGGTCTGAAATTTGTTGTGGTAATTAATTGATGAAGAAGAAAGTGCTTCAAAATAAGTTGCACATGTCTATACATAAATAATATCAATTACCCTTTACTATTTTTTTTCATAATTTAATTAGAAAATGTAAATATTGTTACATCCTCGATTAGATTGAACAAAATGCAGCATCCCTTGATGTATTATTTCTTGACTCAGAAATCTGTTGAGATTTCTTGCAGTGAGCAATGGCTGCCTCTATTGAACGTTCAATCTCAGTGGCACTGCTACTCCTCTTGAGAAAATGTAATTCTTGAAAACCACTGGAATTAAACGAGGAAGAAGAAGACGAAGACGAAGCTCCAGACGAAGTAATAGATGAAGAAAAAGACGAACACTTAGTTGCAGAGTGTCGATTGATTGCCCCGGAGAATGACCTCCTGCGGATACTATTATTATAATTCTCAACTCCCTCTTTATCAATGCTCTTCATTATAGAAGCTATTGACATTGTTGGGCATGAAGATTTTCCAATACTCCCATATGGTNCTGCCTCTATTGAACGTTCAATCTCAGTGGCACTGCTACTCCTCTTGAGAAAATGTAATTCTTGAAAACCACTGGAATTAAACGAGGAAGAAGAAGACGAAGACGAAGCTCCAGACGAAGTAATAGATGAAGAAAAAGACGAACACTTAGTTGCAGAGTGTCGATTGATTGCCCCGGAGAATGACCTCCTGCGGATACTATTATTATAATTCTCAACTCCCTCTTTATCAATGCTCTTCATTATAGAAGCTATTGACATTGTTGGGCATGAAGATTTTCCAATACTCCCATATGGTTTTTGCCTGGTGAACTTAGTGTAATCGTTATTTGAAGATTTCTCAACTTTTGGCAAGTTTTTGGCTTCTAAACTGCATGCAGACTTGCTGAATAGAGATTTCAGATAAGCCCTTGAAGCCTTAAGCTTCTGAACAAGTATGGAATGCTTAACGAGTTTCATCTTCTTGGACCAAGAATTCTTTGGATGCTGCTTATTGATGAAACTGCTTAAATCAGCAGACCATTCGAAGAAATTCTTGTCCGGGTTCAATTCACAACTCACTCTACAGGACTCCACTGCTGGGGAGCTTATGTTGGTAGAGCAAGTGATGAATAGTGTATTGTGACCATTCTCTTCTTTAAAGCCCTGTTTGGAGGTCTCAAAGGCAGCGGTGGTGGTGGAGGTTTGGAGTAGGTTTTGAACCATTTGCAGCCGTGGGGGGCGGTGGAGAGGGAGGAGTTGGCCTTTGTAGAAGAGTTCGTCAGCCGAGGAAGTGGTGTTACCATTGTCATTGCAAATGGAGGACAGTTGGAACTCAAAATCTTTTCTTTGTGGGGAAGAATTTGAGGAGCTGTATGAAAAGCTCAAATCCATGTCTATGTACTCTTCTTCTTCATCATCTGCATAAAACAATGGTGAAGAAATTGTGGCCATTACATCAAAATAGTTTTCGAGTGACTGATGATGCTTATGGAGAGGTGATCTCTGTGAAGGTTAGGGGGTACTCTTTCAGTGCAGGGAATATAAGACGTACATATATATACACATATATGAATCGTGGGATAAGGTAAACCGCAAGTAAAATATCGTCTATTATACTAACTAGTTTACTTTTTGGAAAGAACAAAACACAGCACAAATGACTTAACCATGGAATACAAATTAATTTTTTTTAAGTGTAATTAGGATTTTTATAGGATTAGGTTTCTAGTTGAGTCCAAAAACATCACTTTTTGAATCAGATAGTGAAAGAATTTGATAATGGTGGCATACTGCACACATCCACCACTCTGCAACAAAACTTAAATTGGAAATCAACCCATTCCTCGATACCTGGTTTTTTGAAGCCATCTTAAGATCATTGGCAACAAATTAACAACCTTTTGGCCCCCTTTCTTTCAATTTTTAATATTTGGAATAGTATTTTTTTTTGGAGAATACGTGGTTGAAAAAGAAGGAGAATTTTTCGATTTACGTGTAATATTATTTTATAGAAGATTGTATGGTTAAAAATAAGATGAAGAAGAAAAAATGAGAATGAGAAAGGGGGCTAACTATCACGATTCTACTCATTGATACATGGCCATTTTTGTTACCTTTTTACAGTTTTTGAGACTCCAATTTTAAACTTGTTTGACCTTTTTACTTCTGATATAAATAACATTTTGCTGAAAAACAAATTTATCACTTTTGTGTGACAAAGTTTGCACAATGTCTTTTTGAGCCTATTTTTTAAAAAAGAAATGACAGTTTCCATAAGGTTGTTTTGAGCCTTTTTTTTAATGGAAATTATGCCACCTAACTTAATTTCAATAAATATTTAAACAATACTTTGTAACATTTTTTTTTCAATAAATACTGTAAAATCATAGTAAAAATAAAACATGATAACTAAATAAAAAAGGATAATAATGTAGGTAATTTAATTTACTTCAACAAACACGTCCTTACAATAATCTATTGATTAATCTAGAAATCCCTAAAATTTTGTCGATTGACCTTCCTCCCAAATCCTCTCCATTGAGAATCATATTCCTCCCAAAACCCCCCTAAAACATCTTTCACAAATTGATCTTTATACATATCTCGCAAGTTGTAATAATTAGTATTATCGTACAATCATTACAAATCATGTTATTAGCCCCTAATTTTCACGAATCGTATAATGCCCGGACATTGAGACATTATAAGACGAAATTCTGACCTTCCATTTCTTAAATTGATTACCAGAATTGCAAACATTCAAATAACACATTTTAATTTAAAGATGTTATATTGATTCAATGACAATTTATATACATAATCAAATGCGAAATTTTGACAAATCTGTGAATGAAATGCAACTTATTGAAAAACATATTCAGTTATGTAATATTACCGCGAGATTTTGAGTTCAAATTTGTAAATATTTTATCTAGATTTCTTGAGTTCTCACTTCGAGCGAAAAAACTACGATGTATTTAAGTCATGGACGCCATTGATATCTTTTACCCATCCTTAGTTTTTTAAATTTATTTTCCATTTTTGGAAGAGACAAATGTGAGACGTGAAGTGTGCATTATTAAAAAAAATTCTTTTACAAATTGTTATTTGGGGTTCTATTATTAGAAGTTAGTATTTTTCATTATATTTCATATATAAAAACGTTTTTTTAGTTATTTAAACATTACGTATTAAAACATAAAATAATATTTCCTACATACCATACCAAACATACCCCTAAATCAGCCTCGGTGGTTTTCTTAAATCTCATAAATACCATGTCTGGTCATTGTCCTAACTCCAAATTCTAAAATTTGTTTACACAAGTTGCTGCTTTGGGAAAAACTAAAAAGATAAAAACAATCACTGAAAGTTGCCCAAAATGCCTTTTAAATTGATAGAAAAGCAGAAAAAGATGATAATATTTTTATTAAAGGAGGCAGTCTGACCTCTCGTCTGCACTTGGCCGCTGTGGCTTCTTGCTGCTGTATAGTGAAACTGACAATAATTCTGCTTCACAACTGAAAGTGGAGGTGCCTTTTCAATAGCCTATCCAAAAGTGAAATTGAAGAAAAATCATATGGAAAAAGCTTCCAAAAGCAACAAAGCAAGCATTTAGATTGATTGAGGTATTCAAAAGATGAATAACAATTCGAATCAATGACTGGTTGTAACACGAAAAATAGAAGGATGTAAAAGATAAAGACATCAACAATACTTACATTCTTCCGCAGTTACTCAATTATCAATCGAGATTGGAATGTATTTGGAAAAAGAATTACGCTTTGAGACAATAATTTGAAAATATACAATATAGATTTTACATGGTAAAAGAACATACAAGCATTCGAGAAAACTCTTTAAGCTTTACAAAGTTTCATTGTCCAAAAAATGTTACCCAGGCTTTATGTCTCGTCCAGGATTGCTAACTTAGACTTGCTTGATTCATCAATGCATGAAAAAGAATGGTTGCTGCAAATAAATTATAAACAGCAGAAGTGATTGCGGATTACCCTCCATGGTTGCTTAAAATAATTTTCCCAGGGTGTAGTCTGTTTCATATTTATTTAAGATTTTTCGATTCCTTCTCAGTCACGTCATATTCCCAATCACCAATTTCATCCATAGAATTGCCTCTGCTATGGTCCTCAAGTTCCAGCTGCAATTTTAACCTTGACAGTTCTGCCTCCATATCTGCAGCAGGCTTCTTTTGTTTTATTGTGAGAGAGTCTAGATTCTCGACCCGTGTGAGCTCTGGTATTTCAGAGGTCTGGTTGCGAGTTAATGATAGTCGACTTATGGGACTAAGCCCCATTAATGTCCCTCCACTATGTCCCTCATTTTCCGAAGTTGATTCCAGATTGAACTCTAGTTTGTCATTTTGAGGCTGTCTTGGAGAAAGAAAAGGAATTTTTGGGGTCTTAACCTTAGGAGGCGTCTCTTCACTTGCAGTTGGGTTCTCAATATCCAAAATAGGTCTCTCAATGGATTCAAATTTCCCTTTGATACTGTTAAGCGCCTTTAATAATTCATTCGCTCTTGAGTTACTTCTCCTGTATAAGAATGAGACATGTTTTCCCATTCAGATTTATATTGTACTCCACAAGGATACTAGTGGTTTTATAAGCATAATAAAATTCAAATGAAAGATAACACAACTCACCTTGAAACCTTGTCATCTTCCATGCAGAACTGTTTCTCTATGCTTTCTACTACGCTGAATGTGGTTAGAAACTGCAAATTTGAAACACCAACCACCCAGCAAAGAAAATAAACAAAAATAATGGCCTTTTAGACGTACCCATTCAAAAGAAAATGAGACACTTCTGACTACCTGAGATAATTTATACCTTAGTCTCCATAGCCTGGTACTGTTCTTCAAGACTTCTTCTTGAATTAAGTTCTATTCTTTCCTCTTTCATAAAAGCTGTTGTTCCTAACCTGGCAGAATCTTATATTAGAAGTGTGCTTCAAGTTGACATCAATATTCCGTAATCAAGTGATACCTTTTCAAATTCTCCACAAGCTCCCTAGTAGCGGAAATAGAAGGCCCCAACTCTTCCTGGTGAGTCCATGACATAATTGGAAGTAGAAAAACTAAAATATTTGTATCATTTATCGGCCAAATCTAATTGTTGTGACAATTAGGTATGTACCTTGTAGGTAGATAAAAGGCTTACAGCCAAGTTAATGAAGTACTCTTCGTGTTTCTCCAATTCCTCGCTACACCATTTTAAAAACTTGACAATAAGTAAAACAAGGAATATAAAAAGATCGGGGTGAAAATTATGTATATAACCTGGGAAGTATGGATACAAAAAAGTGACATTGTTATGTCACGATGAGGGACGAGGATGCACTAAAGAATTTTCAAATACTATATTACATATGTCAAGTATATCATGTACATCCTCTCATTCATAGGCCTTATGTATTTACATATACCAAATATATTTACCATCTTCGAAAAAAATTACAGTTGACTCCCTTTTTATACCATATATAGTTCATTTTATATCATATATTTGAGAGTCACAGAAGTGTCAAATATGTGTTTAAAGTGTATATGTGCGACATGGATATGACATGTAGAACTTGGGGATGTGGCTTTCTCAAGAGTGTCCATGATTCTTAAATGAAAAGAGGAGAGACGTGATGTTATCCAGTTGGTAACTTAGGCATTCTGATGAAAATTGATAGTTCAGAGATGACCTTAAAATTAGAGACAGAAGAACCTACTTGACCAGCTTCTCCTTTTGTTCAGTGTGTGAGGACTGGAAACTCCAAGTATGTTCAAGAAAATTAACAAAGCTGTTGCAAACATCTGCTTCTGCTCTATATGAATTAATAGACCTTGACAGCTCATCCTCCTGAATTTAGAATTATTGCAGGAAATAATTAGAGTGTACAGTCGAATTTCATAATATGGGAGACGAGAGTAAATATGTTCCAAGATATTAGTGAATGCATTTAACATTGGGCCAATCAAAGCTTGCAAACACTATTTTACCTTTAACTTGAAATGCTGAAGAATTTGATTACTAGCTTCATCAAATTGATTTCTTTCTTCCCTGGCATTGTGAAGACGGGCATGTGCAGAACTCAAGGTAGTGTTAACCTAAAAAGAGACTCATTAGACATGACACAGTTTAGTCAAGATGGAATTATATACAAATATAATTTGAATGGCTAGACAGATATTTGTAAAATTACAGAAATCTTGACCTCTAAATTATATGATGTTTCTGAATTTTATTTTTTTAACCTAAAGAGTGATTGCCACAAACCCTTCACCCCCAGTATTCACCTTTAAGAAGGTTTTTAAATCTTAATATTTGCATGAAATTTCAAGCAAACTATTTCACATTATATCTAAGTACAAGTGTACAACCTATCATATAGCACGGAATATCACAACTAGAGGTAGATGATGCAACAATATGAAGACAAAAGTTCACTTTAACATCATTTCTCAAACAGACAGAGCTGGTAGAGAGAGAGAGAGAATATAAATACCTTTTCCAACTCTGCTTCTAGTTCATCTTTTCGTTTCTGAAGTGTTTCAATTTCAGCAACAAGGTCCTGGTAAAGGTCTATATACTTAACCATCTTGCATACCTCATCAACAGAATGAGATATAAAGCAAGCAATCTAAGTAATGTGACTAAAACATCAGCAGCACATATGTATTCGTGACAAATAAAGACCAACAAGCTAGCAACACACTTTAAAATACATTTGTTCAGAGTTCAGGCATTTCTCTTTTTCATCATTTTCAATTTAATGGGAAACGTACTGCTTGTTTGTTTAGAAGACCATTTCAGAGAAATTTCTATATCATGTTCAAGTCTTTCACTTATTGAATTGTGACCTGTAAGTATCAGTTAAAACATCAAGTACTAAAGCATCAAGTTTGTGCAAATAAAGGTTCTAATTACATGTACACGTACAACCTGGTGTATTGAAATAGAAGTTAGGAAATAAGTTTGCCATAACAGTTATATTAGGAGGTCAACTTAACAGAAGACATCAAATAATTAAAAATCAGAGGCTCACAATCAATTAATAATGGGACTCAGATGTGCCTCTTCCTTCCAATCATTTAGGAGTTAAAATATGTAGATTTCCCATGAACATAAAAATTTATTGAGTAACATTTACCTTTTCAAGCTGGCTAACTTCACTAGCTTTGGCTATACGAAAACTAAGAGCCTCCTCTTTCTGTAATCTGTTTTCATAATGAATAAAATATTTAATAGAAACATTAAAACTTGTCTGCTGAAATACATGTAGGAAGAAATAGCAATATTTGAATTTGATCCAAAAGGTTAAAATTTCTAGGAAGACTATAAATGTCTTCTCTTCTAAATGTAAATAACCACCACAGCTTGAGGAAAAAATGTCTTTGTATAGATATTATTTCTTAAGATAAGAAATTATGGAAGTTTATTGACAGAAAAGGAGGACATATCTAAAGTGTGAGGACTCTCAGAAATGCAGAAAATGAAAACTACAAAAGAACTGCCTCTCAACCCCTTTGGTAAAATATAATCTTCTAAATAAGATACCAGTTGGGAACAAAAATAACACAGAAACTCTTACCCAAGAAGATTTACACGAACCTCTGATTTTAAAAAAACTAGTCTTAATGGCTATGTGAGAATCAAATAAATTGAAGTTATCCAATCAGATGTCAGGTAAAATATTTTTGTCATTGTCATTTAAAACTGTTCTTTATGTTAAATTTTTTTGAGCAATACATAGATCAGGAGGATGAATAAAGCCATCCAACCTCCATGTAATATGAGATTTATATTTGTATAATTCAGAACTTGAAAAAAATTATGGATTAAAATATTTTTTAATCCTTATTAGGAGCAAATGACAAAATCTATTTTAGGAGTAAACTTGTATCACTGGTCAAGCAAAGCAATTCGAGCTACAATCCTTATTTTAATTGTCATAAGATCAATCACAATGAGTGAACCTGCAGACCACGCAAATTCTAGGATACCTAATTACCACTGCATAAAGGGAGACTGTAAACTTACCTTCTTAAATCGTTATTTGTTACAATAATCATTGGTAAAGATTGCTTTGACATAGTAATCAATGGCCGATATTTGATGACAAAAATGTCTGGCAAACCTAGCTTAATCTCAAACAGTACAAGATCCAACAATGGTTTCCAATAGTCCCCCCAAATTATTGGACATGATTTTTTGGTATATTTTCACACTGTGAACGAGAAAATCCAAATTAGTCGAGCCATGATACCCTACGTAGGTCCACTAGTTCTGTATAGTTTAAGGTTCACAATCATTACTTTATAGGTACTGAAGAAATAGTAAACCAAGATATATAACTTACGACGATTAATTATAATACATGGAGCCTTTCTATAGTAATTCTGTTAGCTGGCAAAAACTTCACATGCTAGTGATCTTGGCCCAGTAATATCACCCATATTGTTATAGTGTATCCCTGGAGTGATTGGAAGGAGGAGACACCGTGCATATAGGGAAGATAAGGACAACTACACACCTGTGATCTGAAATGCGCTTTTCAGCTTTTGAGACAGAGCTTGCAAGAGATTCTGATAATACCTTTAGCTTATCAACCTACACAGTGACTAAAGGAGATTAAGATAACAATAACAGGCATGAAGAAAGCAAAGAACATTACCCGACCAAGCTATGTGTAGTATGCATATTTACCCCCACTTTGGGATCAAAGATAGAAATATCTACACATTATGATAATGATTCTTACCTTTTTTTTTTCTCTTTACTATTAAATACTATTTAACGTATGGTTTTAAGATATGGCCACCAGCCAAATGGCAGTTCATTGGTGAATATTCCAAGGTTCTAATTGCATGGAGATTCTATATTTTGATACTAAACTTAAATTTTTCATGACCATTCTTTCCAGACAAAAGGAATAGCATTCATCAGGTGATATACCTTTTGTGAATGAACTTTTGGAGAATCTCCATTCTTCAAGAATTTTTTCTGCAATAGGACCTCCTTCAATCTGGAACAAAATCTGATGTGTGCAAGTGCTTCTTTCAAAGTCTGTGAGAGTGGGAAAAAAATTGACTTCAGTGAGTTAATAAATTTCACTCATTATCTTCTTCAAGTTACCAGCAGCTGGCCGAGAAAACAAGACGATTGAGATTGAAGATTAGAGTATTAAACATTATTTGCTGAAGTGAGTTTAAATTCACTCATTTACAGCTCTATTTAGTCATTTTCCATTTCTTTAGACCTAAGGAGAGTAGCAAATGATTGGTCAGCACAATCTGAATGCCGTCAGATGAACACTTGTGTTCTATGTGATAACTAAAGCTTCACAGCACTAAGCATAAGGTCATGATCTTTGATAATAACAGGATTAGATGTTCAATAACCATTAAAAATCATCTTATTTTGTTTCAAGCACAGTGGCTGATAACTAGATGGGCCATTTTGAAGGAGACAACATATTTTTTTAATTTTTTTTTTGGACCTTTAGGAAACATTAAGTACGCGTAAATCTTCGAAAACCCTGAAAGATATAAGGATTCCACGTAAAAAACTAGTTTTGCAAATTATAGTGAGCACTGAAATATAAGAGACGTTCAGTAACAACAAGGCATTAAAGATAAGAAGATGTGAGACTACTTCTGATTTCATCTACATAAAGGAGGTATGGAAGGCAAATTATTTACCTCAACACAATATAACCTATGCTGGAAGATATTTCCTTCTAAAATACAACTTTGAAATAAAAAGTTAAAAATATGGATTCATCAAGCTTGTAACTGATGCATCCATAAACTCTTGTCTTAGTTAGCACAGAAAATTCAAAAACAATGGACGAATAAAACCTAACCTCTGCTGACATCACAGATTCTTCGGATCCGCCTTCACTTAGGGGCAGCTGGTTTTTCATTTCATCTAGTTTTTGATGTATGTTTGAGACTTCAGAATCTATTCTGAGAATATAAGATATAAATAAAGAAATAATTGGAATTGTAATTTTACTCCAAGAGCAAAGGCATAAACATGGGCATTACATACATAACTGTGTGCCACAAAAAAACATAAAACTCATACATAGGATCATTGTGTCGAATAGATTACTACTAATTCAAGGTCTTCAAAAGGAGAAACACTTCTTCCCAACTCCGCAACTGAAAGTATAAGAAATCGGTTACTTGAACACCAACACACCAACAGAGTACCAGATTCAAGTTCAATCCCCAGAAAGCATATGGGATAAATTGAAGTCACTTAAATTGACTAACACCTCCATGTGTTGTTGCTTTAAAAATGGTTTCAAACATCTCTTTTTCCTTTGTGTCTCCCATTTTTTAAGAAAAATCTTTTGCAAAGTTAATGATGAGTGTCTAAAGTGCAGCAACGGAAGTTGAATCTTCTAAAAAAATGAAAAAACTAAAAAGTTCAAGAATATTATATAGAATAGCTTGAATAATAATCAATATGAGTTGTGTTTACAACAAGTCTTGCTCGTTCTTGTACATGCATTGGAAGAAGAGGTAATATCCTAATTCCAGTAGAATAAGTAAAAGATATTAATCTCCGAAAAGAAACGAAAGCAAATAACCTATTTCTTATAGAAGTATAAATCTTATCACCTAAATAATAAACTAATTGAATCCTATAAATAATGGGAATCCTAATTACCAATAACATTCAACTCCTAAAACTAGTAATAATTGATTTCTAATAGAATTATCTTACATCAGTTCCACACCTGAAAAAACTCATCCTTGATTTTGGTTGAAGAAGAAAAAAACATAATGAATGATGAGGAAAATACTTCAAAATTTCTACAGTAACTAATATTGAAGAAATGTCCATCTCTTAATGTGTTCTATAAACATTGTTGTATTCATCAATTGCATTGTTTGAAGTCAACTTTACTCCTATCTTGATTTTTTACCTCGCGGACACTTCCTACACGATATTCCTTCATAAACAATGCATGGTTCAATATCTCATCCTTGAGTCCACTCACAATAGAGGCAACTAGTGTTATTCTCAATTCTTAATGCTTCTTATACAGAGAAATTGGCACCGGGGACTCAGATCCATACAGTCCCTCAATTAGGGTTGTAGAAAAGGTGACGGAAATTTTTTATTGTCAATTTGACAAGCCTCACCTTTGCTCCTTTATGATTAGGAAGTTTAGTTCCCTTTTCTTTGGTTAAGCATTTTGTAACTTCAACTTGTTCATTATCAGAGTACAAATTGAACTTCGGGTCTTCAATTGCTATTTCACCATAATGTTTTTCATCCTCATGCTTGTATTCATTGTCAGCTTTCATGTATCGGGTTTCGGGATTTCAACTTGTACATGTGTTTCTACCTCTATTGCAATGTGACGGTCGATAACATCCTATCATCTTGAAAGATATCTTTTCCAACCTCCTTATAAATACTTACTTTTCTCTTTGTTTACACAGGTATTCACAAATTACTTCATAAGTGGAAACAAAACAATCTTCTAGTGTACCACCAAAACATATACGTGTTACCTTTGAATCTACATTACAGTACAATGATTGTCCCCCAAGTATATGGGAAATCTTCCATCTGTACTACATTCCACACGATCTCATCTTTGTAGTATTTTTGGATAAAAAGTGAAATTTTCGCTCTCCTTTAACTAGTGGAACTTGACAGCAGGATGAATACTTTCCCATATTTAAACTTGAAGCTTTTACAAATGCTGTGGATTCCATGTTCTCAATACTACCATGGTCTATGATAACCTTCCATAATTTGTTTTCGATGGAGCATCATATTCTAAAAATAGTGTCACACTTCAAATTGGGCTATTTTATATCTCCCCTGGTCGATCGCCAAAATCTGAATCAACATGCTTGGGGTGGTCTTCTACCGAAGCACGTAGCCATCCCCGGAGATTGTATCTGACTACAATGATGAACACAACTAAGGTCTGTCGAACATCTTGAAGAGCTTGGTCAACATGTCGAGCCATTGCTTGATGTTTTTGAACCTCAATTCGTTGTCAGTGGCTCGGACTGCATTAGTATTGACCTTGGCCATCTAGTCAGGTAAAAATCCTAGCTCTAATACCAATTTGGTGCAACAATGGAAGTTGAATCTTGTAAAACAAGAAAAAGCTAAAACGTTCAAGAATATTATATAATAATGAATATGAGCTATGTTACAACTAGTCTAGCCCTATTCTTATATAGGCATTGGAAGAAGATGTAATATCATAATTCTAGTAGACTAAGTAAAAGAAATTAATCTCTAGAAAGGAAAAGAAAACAAATAACCTATTTCTAATAGAAGTAGAAATCCTATCAACTATGATAATGAAACTAATTGAATCCTATAAATAATAGGAATATTAACTACCAATAATAATTAAATCCTAAAACTGGTAGTAATAACCGATTTCTAGTAGAATTGTTCTACATAATGTTGCACGAAAAGAGATCATATTTTGACCTGTGGTTAAACTTGTGATCAAGTAATATTTTCCTCCGAGTAAATATGATAAATAGGCATATGAAAATCAGCAGCCAACCAAATGACAAGATAAAATAATGGGAGTAGTAGGCTCTTTATGCTCAAACAAACACCTGTTTACTAAACAATTACAATAACAAAAAGATTCACCCTTCAATATATTTGGATAGAGTGAACATGTGTAGAATAGATCTTCTATGCTTGGAAACAGAAC
>CAIGRL010049361.1:0-10716 GCA_903798325.1 Fraxinus xanthoxyloides
TTTTTTTTTTTTCTTTTTCTAATTATTATAATTATTTTATATTAAATTTGTAACTTATTATTTAGCCCTTATTAGATTTGGTCAATTTTTACTATTCCGATCAACTAACCATCAAATGAATTGACTCCAACTGTTACATTTTGAAAGATTTGGTACCGTGGGTAGCATAAATTAAAAATTTGGACAGTTTACTACAAAATGAAAGGTTTGGTACTAAAATTTTCCCTATTATAAATATTGAAATGATAAATTATAATATTTCATAGTAATTAATATTTAGTATACTAAATAAAAAAACAAATTGGTATTGAAAAGTATTATAGAAGACAGAAGCTAAAATTTTATCCATGGTATGAACACAGCATTACTGCATAACCAAAGTGTTAACGCTGTACAAAAAAAAAATTCCCAAGGATAATATTTTGGACAGAATACATGTTCCAGTGAAACCGGCTTCATTTCAATTTTGAATATTGTACAAGAAATAACACTTCCATGATCCCATCAAGAAAGCTCGGTTTCTGACAGGCCAATCTTCAGCCATTGAGCCAACAGAGGATATTGTGAGATTTTCAGATATTGATGTGAATTAATGCCAAAAAAATGAAGAAGAAGAAGAAGAAGAGCCAGAATTGGATATTGTATTAAGTCGAACATTCAAAATGTCAAATTACACCTCTCTTAGAATGGGCCAACCTTTCCTTAAAATGTCATTGATCTTGGCATCAATATGCCTTTGCATTCTTGGTGGGCAAAGCTCAGCTGCATATCCATTAAGTTTTGCTGCAAGGTTAGATCTCTCGAGCTCTTCTGCAGGCAAGTTCCCAATCAACTGAAGAAGGAATGGATTCCGTTTGAGCTCAAATTTCTGGAGATCAACATAAAAGAGTGTGTCACTCCCATTATTACCCTAAAGAATAGTAAGATAATTTGACCTTCAAGGATAGGACTAGGGGAGGGCCTTTTTGCCAAAATCAGAGCCAGACGAAAACGGCTGGTTCGGGTGGGTTCTTGCAAGCAGAAATGCATTACAGTCCGAATACCAAATAATAAGGCATGTGTGGCATTAATGAATAACATGCTTAAAAGGAAGCTTTCAGATAAGGTGCAAGAACTTCTGATACGATATATACTACAGTTATCGCTTCACCACATAAAAGCCAACTTTAATCTCTTTTTAAGTAATACCAATCCATTGAACTTTGAATCATGACCATAATAGTTGTAAGATGTTTCAAATGAAGGTAGAAGGGATATCAAACCTGATGTTCGGGCTCTGCAGGGTAAAATGTTCCCAGCTGTTGAATTTGTGTGGTCACCACACTGATCTTTGACCTTGTTTGCTCCCTTTCTTTACTCTGAGCAGCCAATCCAGACTCTTCAGTTCCATTAGTAAATATTATAGACCTGATCCAGGTAAAACGATTTACTTTGTAAACGTGAATTTCAGCTTTCATTTCAAGTACGTGTGCACTTTAATTCAAGTACTACTGTAGATAACCAGCACCTGTATTGATTCCCCACATCGGGCCCTTGCCCAAATACTTGCCTAGAATCATGACTAGTCCAGAACACCTCCAATAGTTGTCTAAAACTAATACTCCTGGGATCATATTCAATCTGCATAACAAAATGAGACTACATCATATTATATACGCATAACAGTCCAAAACACATTTTGCAGGGGAAAAACGATATCCTACAAGAACATAACTATGTCCTCGAATGAAATTTTAGGTTACACAACAGTTCACTGCTGCAATTAATATGCAACTCTGGTTATCAGCTATTTATTCAGGCCATATAGAGTGCTGAGGTTGGCAGCACAGCTTCCATTGTAGGCAATAAAGGCATTCAAACAACTATGCCCACATATAAACAGAAGACACAATTCCAAGATACCCTATTCCAGGTCTTCCGCAGACACTGTTAACAGCCTGGCAGACATAGGTTAACTAGACTCGTGTAATGCAAGTTCAGCTACACCATCATTTATCAGAGAATGGTAATCACCTCAGATGACCTAGGTCATTTTTACCCGCATACGCTGGTGTCTTCTGTGAAGAATAATAGCTTAGCTTATGATAACCTTCTAAAAATATTGCAAATAGTTTGTTTTGAAGAAAACCGTACCTCTCTAAACAATTTTTAATGGATCGACCACTCAAAATAGCTGATTTATTTTATTTATTTATTTTGGTTAAGTGCTTACTAGCTGTTAAAATTTCAATTAGACACAATGTGGCGAGGTGCATTTCTTGAGCTTTTTTCTGTTCGAAGTGCAGGACTTCACTGAAGTCTGCACTTGTATGAGATTGAAACTTAAAAAACCAAAGTGAAAGAGAGGGCATGATATAATTCCTAAAATTATCTTTGGTTGATCTAAGAGATTGTTATTCTGCTGAATTTGTCAAAACCTATGCATTTATAGACATTCTGTGTTTCACCTCAATGTGTTTACCTCTCATTCTGTGCTTTGCACTTAAGCCCAGGGAAGCCTTGGTGACTCTGCAGTTTTTACATTTAATCTCTTTTGAGTGTTTCAAAAAAAAATTAAACAAGAGTTTCTTACAAACCAAAAATAAAAAAGCTCCACGAGAGGACCCTCAGTCCTTTCATGGCATGACTTATAGAAGCCCAATTGAGATTAATGTTTAGACTAGATAATAAAATGTATCAGGTTATTGTTCTGTTGCAGGAAATAGGTGTGAAATCCCTCAGACCCTCACAAACTCTGCTGAATAGACCATGCAAGAACAAAGATTTCATGAGAACTCAACAAAAAACATAAATTAGACAAGGCATAAGAAATTACTTGTCAAGTTTCTTATTGTGATACAAATATCAATGCATTTGAAAATCCACTGCAATATATATTAAGAAAACATTTAATAACAAACTAAAATCATATATTTGGCTTTTCTATAAAGGGAAGGAAGAACACAATGTAGCTGGCTTACAATTAAAATTTTGAAGTGTATAGTCCCACGGGTCTCCAAATGTGTTATTTCTCAATTCAAATTTGGTGTAAAACATCCTCTGGAGATGTTAATCACTAGCTATCTAGGAAACTGCATTGGAAGCTTCACACAGTTCCAGAAGAAATGGCAATCAAGCTTCAGAGAATTTATTGAGAAATGGAAGAGCCAAGCAGGCCATTCATCTTCCATGTCGTGATAAGTTCTTGATTTTCACAAATAAATTTAAAGCCCGTTTCGTACCGATTAAAATCCAATTAAAATTGAAAATATAGTTGTTACGGGTTCCACTCGTCTAATAAAAGTCATCAATAACGGCTAGTTTTTCAATTTTAATCTGATTTTAATCTCTACCAAACGGGCTCTTAGTATCCCTTTCACACAGTACTTCAAGAAAATACAGGATGAAACTATTCTTGGTCCTACCTTGTTGAGATAGGTGTGTATTTGAAAATGGGAAAATATCCGACTTGGGTCTTTGTTTATAAATTCATGGAAAGTAGATGTATCAAGCGTTAGGAATGTGTCCTTAAAGAAGAAACATGTGTTAACAAAAAGGATAATTGAATGAGATTTATTATCCTTTAAATGCAATTCTATATATAATTAGTTGCTTTGAGATATCAATGGAATCCTTGATATATTATTGGAATATATCACTCAATAAATCTCGTGGACAGACAAAATATCCTCTTAAACGAGCCTAATGAATGTGATCGTGACATAGTAGTTCGAATAAAACTCAGACTTGTTTCATTAATCTAATGATTTTGATAGGAACACAGGAATGTGAACATGTAATGTTGAGGTTAATATTTTCTACTTTAGATTATTAATGGCGGTTTATAGGGCAATACATAATAATGAAAAGGTCAAGGACAAAGTGAAGTTGATACACATTAGAGTACAATCATATTTCTATAGTGAAGTTGATACATGATTAATAAGCATTTGGTGAATAGGAACAAGAACGTGCGTTTTCATAAAATCTTACAGCAACTAGGTTTGTTATGGGTCCTAAGCTCCATGACCAAGCTACTAGTGGTTATTTACTCGTAACTGCATGTTAGCGATTTTTTAAGAGTCTCTAGCACTACTAATTTTGGCAAATTGATTTAACTTAATTAAACGTGTGCATATCCAAAATGTTAATAAAATAATATTAAATGGATCCAAACATTTTCTAAGTTTGGCTAAGATATTCTTATTTGGAACATCGAATAAACTATCTTTAAAGCCATGTTTCTATGCTTCTGCAGCAGATTTTCAATACCAAAATAACACACCCTAAATTTGGCCAGAGACAGATTAAGTTCAGATGTGAGACTCTTCTTGATCCCATCCCCTTTTTCCTGACCTAACAAGATCTGTACCATTTATAATTTGTGGAGAAAACACATCTTGTTGAATCACCTCATCTAAAAGCTTAAATTTCTAAAAAAGTAACTAAATTACTTATTTAAATTATGTCTTCAATACTCCCAATTCCTCATGTGCAAGCAAATTTATCTGTTCATCAAAGCCTTACATGTACATAAATCTTATAGTTGGATAGCATGAGAACTTGAACTCGTGACTTTTGCTTGTGGTTAAACCATCTTATCTAAAAGCTTAATTTATTATAGAAGAAAATTTTAATTTAAAATAAATCTACAAGGATAAGTTTCGGATGGTATTGTGCAGGGTTTTACAACAAAATTCACGAAATCAATTCTAACTTAAATCGTAGTATTTCCAATTTCAATACTTACACCAAGGCAACAAGGGGGACATTTATGAACATTTCAAGAATCAATTAGCAAAGTACACAATGACAAGTAATATTTATGAAGGTGGATAAAAGAATTAACCATTCCTTCAGAAATTATGTTTTTATCGCCCAAAGATATAAAACTTCGTAATATATAATCATTGATTACAGAGTAATGCTATTTCACCTTTAATTGACAGTTCTTGATTATGTAGTGCAGCAACAACATAGAAAATAAGGGAAAGTCCAAGTTTCTAATATTCTATACTTCCCTTGATGTGCAGAAAAACCATTTTATTTTTTTCTTTAAAATATAAACGCACAGCCTTTCCTCTTTGTTAAAAATCACACAATTCACACTCCAAATTCATTCGACTAGAAATTACTGTTCACAGAACTACACACCAACTTGCATTCTCGTTCAGAAACTTAGCCAACAAAACCATTCTTAATCATGATAAATACTAGTTAACGTTCATTTTAACAATTTATAAATAACTACAATTTTGCAGCAAATTAACGAAATATTTCATTTTCTTCTTCAAAAATTAAAATGAAATATACATAGTGAACAATGAACAGATTCATAGGTTATTGCGCAGATACAAGTAAAATAAGATGAGTAACCTGCACACTCTCGGCGTGATCTCCCAAGCTTCGGTACTCCGGATTCACTTTTGATCCGCCGGCATAACCGGCGGTGGTTCGTACAACGCCGTCCAAGCATCCAAAGACGGCCTCCGACCTCCAGAAGCTGCCAAGGGCGAAAATGGATGTTTTCAAAGGCTGATTGGATGGCTCCTTTGAAATTTCGGAGATCTGATCTGGAAATCTGATGCTGAGAGTGGAATACGGTGCCACCGAAATTATGATGAGAAGGAAAATTGAAATGGTGGGAGAGAGGAATGTCGCATTTATTCTCTCAGCTAGCTTCATTTGGAGAGAGGAAATGGAAATGAGAAGCTTCGGGTTAGTGGATTTTTTCCTTGTCCTGAAGTGGGCTCAGCGCGCTTGATGCATATAAAAAAGATGATATCGGGACGAGAGAGGGCGTGGATTGCCACCGTCCCAAACCGGCTCGTGAAGAATAAAAAAAATTAGTTAATTAAAAAAAATAAAAATCAACAGGGCATGAAACGAAGTAAGCTCGTGCCTCGCACCCGCCTCGAGCCTCGCCCAATCCCATCTAAGGTGGGAAAGGGGCGGGAAATGGCGGGGCGGGGCCATCTATAGTCGTGAGGTAATTTTAAAAAGGCTCAATCAAACGTAGAACTTTCCACTTTGATTTTTCTTTTATTGCATATTTTCAAATTAGTCTATTTGAGTTCAAAAGACAAAAATATCCTTAAATATATAAAACAATTACAAAATATAATTTTATTAAAAATACAATACTACCATTTTAGTTAACAAATAAAAACCAAACATGTCCTACTTAAAATTTCAAAATCAGCTCCAACATAGATAAAAACTTTCTCATCTTCTTCTATCTGAAGATCTCAAAAATATCGATAGTTGAAGGAAAAAATTGTTTTCTGTCAATTACTTCGAATCAATAAGTATATTTACGTATATTTAATTTCGTTTTCATTAAATGTGTATACATTTTTAATCGATAAATCAAAATTCAACATAGAATAACAGGCGGATAAATTTTTTTAACAGATGTATAATTTTTTTAAGCACAAAAAAAATTCATCTGCACGTTACTTTCCGATTAATCGTCAGCTAATACGGACTTAATAGTCTGATGTTAATAGTCGTACAACCGAGTGTTATATATATATATTTTTGTTTTTAACAAGTTTATGTTGCCATTGTGAGCCGAATTTTTGAATGAATGTTTACAAGTTCTATTTTGTTATGCAGATATGATGATTGTATTCCCGATTTGTTACTTTGGTGATTTTGAATTGAATGAAAATAATCAATGGGCATGGAAATTGACAAATGACATATAAGGTGGTATTCGAACACATATAATAGAGAGTACATCGTACGAGGAACTGTACCATGATATGCAGAACAAGTTGAACTTCGATTCATCTCGATACGATATGATACTGAGATTTCAATTCAAAGAGCATTTTTCATTTTATATTCCACCTATAAAGGTTACATCTGATGTTGAAGTGAATTATCTGCTTAAGTTGAACAAAACATAAATGATACCTATTTGCGTTACTTTAGTGAGGAAGGACGATGCGAAAAGTAGAAATGAAAATTTGGACGGAGCTGATAATAATGCAAATGATTTTTGAGATACAATGAAGATAGCTCGTAAGGATGATGCTAATATTCCTGAGACAGACGTTTCTCATCGTGACATCTATGTTACAGAATTCAGTTTGTAGTTCAAGATAGCGAGAATATAAATGAATTTACAAATGAGGATTTTATTGCTTTATCCCGTTAGAGACATGAGCAAAATGGGAGCTTAGGGGCTGGAACGAGTGGCCTGTCATCTAATTCTTCACGTATGGTTTTCGATAATGATGATCTGCATGTTGAGCAACTGTTTGAAAACGAAGAACGATTTGCAGCAGCTATGCACATGTTGGCATTGAAATTCAACTTTGAGTTCAAGGTAAAGAAATCTAACAAGTCGTTGTTGACACTTGTTTGCGTCGACCACAATTACCGATGGAGGTTGCGAACGACTAAGATGGATATGAATAAGTTATTTGTAATTCAAAAAATATACACGGGAACATACTTGCGAAGTGGGGATTCGTCTAAACGATCGCATGCAAGCTCGATCATGATTTATTGGTCGATAGATAATGCATAAGTATTAGGTCCTACAGACGATCTACAGACATTAAGACATCATTAACTACGTCCGACAAGAGTACGGAGTGGTCATGAGCTACCGAAAGCTGGAAGGCCTAAGAATGCGAGTTGGAAGATTTAATGGGCTCGATCGAGGGAAGTTATGTTAAATGGCCAAGTACTGCCATAATTTGCGGACAACTAATCACGGTTCCACATTTTTCATTGAGAGGAGGGCGAGAAATGCTTTAAGTATTTCTTCATAGCTCGTGGACAATGTTTAGAGGATTTCAAAATGCAATGAGACCTATAATTTTAGTCGACAGTACAACTCTGAAATCGAGATATGTGGGTAAGCTAATTATTGCTACATGTCAAGATCCCAACAAGATCCCAACATCCAGATTTACTCACTTCCATTCGGCGTAGTCAACAACAAGAATGATCAGTCAATTCGTTGGTTCTTTACGAAGAATATGGAAGTGTTCGAGGAAGTCGAGGATCTTGCCTTCGTAATTGATCGGGGTCAGTCTCTAATAAATGTCATCGCTGAAGTTTTCCTCGAGGCATATCATGGGTATTGCATGTACCATATGTAGTGTAATCTGAAGACTAGATATCGAGGCCAAGTTATCGTTACATTGTTCAGGAAATCGATCCAAGCTTAAAGTGTCGAAAAATGTAATAAGTTTATGGTCCAGATAGGAAGAAAGTCATTCTCGGCATGTGATTATCTTACAAAAATGAGGATAGAACATTGGGTGCAGTCACATTTTTCAGGACTCAATACAACTTGATGACGTCGAATAACATAGAGTCTTTGAATGCATTGTTCAAGATAGATCAAGAGTTGTCAATCCTCGCAATGATTGAGAACATCCGTACCAAGTTACAACAGTGGTTTCACGATTGACGTGCGGAATCACAGAATCGCACGAGTGTGCTAACCCCAGCTCAAGAGGATAAACTATTCAATGTCGCGAAGGTTGCGAGAAGGTTGATTATGGAACCACTGGACAAATCGTGCTTCTCAGTACAATTTGCATGTCGTGTGGCATATATGGTGAACCTGATTAACAACACATGCACTTGTATTCAATTTTAGATCCTTATTACACAACCGATTATTAGAGAGAAGCGTATGCTGAGACTATATTTCTCATACCGAACGAAGCTCATTGGGAAGTTCCTAACCATATTCTTCCACTTAATAGTTTGTCACCGTCTGTAGTTGAACTGTGTGCCCCGGACGTCCACGTACTTCTAGAATACCCTCCACTGGAGAGTTTCCTTGACCGCATAGGTAAGACAGATGTAGAGCAATCGTCATATTCGTCAAACTTGTACGAGTCAGATTCCCTTGAATGACAATTACTCAAGTAAGTAATGTTATTGCTGTTAAATAAACAATATTTACATTCATTTTAGCATTCTTTATAATTTATTCGTACGTGAATATTCAAAAATTTTACACATTATTTTGAATTTCTTACAATTATTTCATACGTAAATAAACAAATAAGCACACAATGTTTACATCTATTTCGCAAATAAAGAATCACTTGAATACATTTAATCGAATACAAATAAGTATACAATGTTTACATCGATTGTACAATATTCATACATATTTACGGATCACAATTGAATTCGTACAAGTCACATGCTAATTTATCCCTCCAAATCTGAATCCATGATTGGTTGATTCCATCAACCTAATGTCCTACACTAAAAAGTTCTATGTACTTTATTGCATACATGTCACAGTCGCCCCTGCAATTCAAATCATAATATGTTGACGGAAATTGTGCAGCTAAAGACTTTCTAGTTAAAATAAATTATAAACACTTACGATACGGATTGTCTCGTTGTCGTCGTGTCCCGCATGATGGCTAGTCTATTCTGCACATTCACGTCCGCTCGTCTAGCTAATATATGAACAATCACAGCCACAGGCTCCAGGACCTCGTGTAGGCACGAATAATCAAAGTCATATACATAGATAGTGGAGTCAACGAATACAATCTCCACGACGAAGTAGTGCTGATTCGCAATTACTGAAATGTACATATGTTTACAACCCTCCCATGACTTTCCTCCGATACTCGGCCACATTCCTGTGACTAACTCCATTATATAATCGGGCACTGTGTATGCGTTACCCAAAAGCTGGATCGACTCTTACTCAATGGAAACAACGCGTACAAACTCGGTGCTCAGTATGACTCGGCCAGGAACATCAAACGATTTTGGACATCGTTTAGCAGGATTGTGTAACAAGTCCATGGCCATGTCAATGTGATGTATTGGGAAAAATCAATAAAAATATGAACGAGTTATTCCATTTCATAAACAAAAAAGTATACAAAATAAATAACAATAAGACTAATTCACTTACATCGTCGACGAGCCAAGATCCCTGCTAAATGACATCATGGAACCATTTGTATGCATCCGGGATTATCCTTGAAGATATCGTGTGGCTAGTTCTGAAAACAATACAGAAATAATGTTAAACGGTGCAAAGAAGAGTAAGTTAGTGTACGTTAATAAAATAATAACAATACGTACTCGAGCTTCATTGATCTCCATGCCTTCTCGAACACTTTCTATCTCATGGGGTCCACCTCCTGGAAGAGATTGTGGTACGTCTCATCAACGAACGTCCTTCTCTTCACCTCGATTGTAAAGGGAGAAACGACGTAGTGTGGGCTCCGGGCCGTCCAGACATGCTTTTTTCCCTCAGTCGCGTTGGGCGTACTCTAGTCCTCCACCCCGGGGACCGCCGTCTAGTCGGGGCTCTCCACCGCCATCGGGGTACCCTCAGTCCTCTCCTCCGGGCTGGGAATTGCCACCCCCTCGTGGCTCCCCAACTCTTCCGCCACGTCCATCGGGGCCACCGCCTCTATTTTGTCCTTCCCGCTATCGCTTCCGTCTCCAAGGCTTCGACCCAAAAGTATTTGGGTAAATTGTTTTCATTTAGTAAGGTTCGAGTCATTTCTTCTAATGTGCTATTCTTCCTTTCTACTACACTATTTTGTTGAGGAGTTCTAGCAGCCGAAAAATTATGTTCATATCCATTTTCATTACACAAATCGTCAAATGCAAGATAATCAAATTCTCCACCATGGTCACTTCTAATAGTAGTGATAGTGTGACCCTTTTCATTTTCTACTTTCTTACAAAAATGTTTGAAAGTTTTTAAGGCTTCATCTT
>CAIGRL010049411.1:0-11421 GCA_903798325.1 Fraxinus xanthoxyloides
TCCTAACACAAAAATGAAAATAAAAAGAAAGAAAAGACAAGGAAAATATATATAAAGACAGAGAGAGAGAGAGAGAGAGAGAGAGAGAGAGAGAGAGAGATAGAGAGAGAGAGAGAGAGGATGTAAACGATATATTATGGAGGTTCGATCTAACGCAGTGATCTATGTCCTCGTTACCAAGCTCTTCGGCACGAGCAATGCCAATTTCAATATATTGATTGACTTGTGGTGCAATCTAACTCTTTACAATGCTTCCGATGACTTACAAATAATGATCACCAATCCTTATACAACATTAACGTAACACCCTAAATTTTAATTATATTCTCATATGAGTTAAATTTAATGTTGAGCATTTAGCAAATGAATAGTTTATATCTAGCTTTGTCGTCACACTAAAGTCCGAAAGTTGAAGTGACAAACACGACCCACTTATTTACATAAATGATTTATTTTGCTAATGTTTACTTTTAGAATTTATCGTAAGTTATTCGGATCAAATATTTAAGTATTTCAAATGTTGATTAAAATATATCGATATTATACTCATTTTGTATCTCGTGCTAAATAACATAAATTGACTCAAGAAAAAATGTTTTTGAACAAGTCATATTTGAATTATTTTGATAGAAAGAAAAGTAATCTAAATCCTATATTTTATTAATTTAATAATAACAATATATAAAAAATAATAAATTGAAAACGTCACTTCACATACGTTTCTTAGAATTTGAAAATCATAAATCATTCATTTTTATATAATAAATTCATTTACATAATTTTTTTACTCCAACATTTAACTGTTTCATGATTGATTTGAAATAAATAATAAATTAATTAACCTGTTAAATTTTCAAACCTAACACGTGGGCATTTGAATTTCTAATTAAATTGATAAACCGATACAAGTGACTATTATATATATAAAATGTGTGAGTAGTGTTTTTTTTCCGTTACCTATAATTTTCACACACTAAAACACACTTATTTTATTTTATTTCATCAACCACATTCAAAATTTCACAAATTGGATTTCATTCTTTTACAAACATTCTGTCCGGTTTTAATTATTGTTTCAAGGAATATTTTCATAATTTTTGATATTAATTGAGGTAAGAATACATAGTGTGAAAGTCGTAAATTCTTAATTTCTTAATGTTTATATACATTTTTGGAGTGAAATACTTAAGTCCTTCTCGATTTCTATGTTAAATCTTTTGGGATGGACCGTTATGTCAATATGTTAAATGCTACGGTATATGAGAATTCTTAAGAAATTCCTTGAGCTATTGAATATAGCAACCAATTTGCTCTAAATCTAAAAATGTCGGTATGTTATATCATTTTATATTTATATCATGTTAATAAGAATATTCACGTATTTTTACTAAGAATTTTCAAAATACTCACTCTTACAAGCTTTCAGATTAGAACGGGTCGTGTGGACGCATAGAGGATTGACTAAGCGATGCTTATGGGGTCGCTAATTAAAAAAAAATGTTTTAAGAATAAATTTTATGTTAATTTCCGCATGTTATTTTAGTAGTTTTCATGTTCGAATCTTGATATGCCATGTTGGATTAAATTTTATAAATTTAACATTTTTCGTATTTAAGATTTAATTATTTATGTAATTTCTTGTTTAAATTGTTGAATTTAAAATTTATCGATCAAATCACAATATTTATATTACTTTGTTAAATTCAAAATAAACAAGATAAAAAAGATTTTAGTAACACTTCAAATCCAAATTTTTAATAAAAACAAATATATGTGGTAGACTTGGGGTGTTACAACTTGGTATCAAATGTTCTACTTTTCTGTAGACTTAAAAAAGAATTATATATATCTTTTCTTTGTTATATAAAGGTGCAAACGAAATTTTTAGCACTAATTCCTGAATTTTATGCTCCATTTGAATAATTTTTAATCATGTCAGATGAAAATTTCTTTTTGAATAGTGACAAAAAATGGTCGTGACTGATTCTAAAAAAAAAATCTTTTTTGGAGGAAAAACGATTCATTGAAAGGAAAACCTTTAAAGCCTAAATTCACTATTCTTGCAGATTCTTTCCTTTATATAGTTTAAACACCAAGAAAATGAACAATTGGGATGATGAATTCCATGATGAAAATAATGTGACAGGGAATAATAATAAAATTATATAATATAAGAGTTAAACAATGACTCATATCCCATTCTTAAACCACCAAGACTGGCATGTTGATGATTTTATGATTTTTGACCTGTGATAAGTGATAACTATTTTTAAATCTTATTTATTTATTTTCCATATTTGCCCTATCCTTTTTCAAAAGGTTAACCCCGCTTCCTTTATTTAGTTTGTAGTGGGGGATGTCTTGTAGACGTGAGTAATATATACCATAGATGAGGTGTGTTTTGGTTCGTAGGGTTAAGGTCTATGTTGGCTGATTCTATATTACAATCGAATACCGTGCAATTAAGTTTGTAGTTCTTGTTTCCTTTAAATAGCCTGATCCACGAAGATAGATGTATATCAAAATTTTAACTTTTTGTTATATTTAAGGTTGCCTAAAAGTGTCAACTTGCTCTTTTATTTTGTTCTATGTATTATGAGATTTTTATTAAACGAATGTTAAAATAAAACACGTGGCATTTAGCGCTTGTCACTCTACTACCGTCCGATGAACCCAAGGTATAGATGAAATATTATGTTTCGTTTTATTGTCTAGCATGATTTATGAATCATTTAAGCCTGAATTCGTGAAATGTTTATGACGTTTAGAATGATATATGTTATGCATGCTATTAATTTGTTTTAATACAGAAGAAGGTATAATGATTGGACATTATATTAAAACCCCGAGAGCATAACGTATACATAATTGGACACTTATGTGACAGACATGGCTAGAACTTATCAGACCGCTAGAAAGACCACAACTTGTAGAGTAGCGTTGAACCGCATATTCATCATATAGTCCTACAAGAATCACGTGAGTGACCTGACTCGTTCGCTTGCCGAACACGTGCAAGACATCTATGAGAGATATGTATGGCAGCTCTGAATGCAAGATTGGAGATCACGTATATTGAGGTTGTGAATAACCTTACACACTCAATTAACCTCAATGGGGAGACATGAGAGTTATAGTTAGGATGAGATGCTAGAGGGTAAACCTCCAGAGCATCTAAATACGATTGTGTTCGGTATATATTGTGATATCCTTCCAGAAGGTGGAGTAAGAGCTTAGAGCCTTAACCGGAGATATTAAACGAGCCCGAGCCTGAATCCAAACCAAAACCTCAGTTTGAATCGAACCCAGAGGAAGATCCAGAATGAGAGTATGAGGATGACTATGGATTGGAGATAGAGAATGATCATGAACATAAACCTGGGCCACTGGTTGAGATAGAAGTAGAGTCCAGACCTGAGGAAGAACACTCTTCCAAAGATGAGCTCAGCCAATGAAGACTCATAGGATTCATAGGAATTAGAAACTTAGATTCTATTCCTTTATTCTATGATGTTTTTTTTCCTTTATGTTATTAGAATTTAAATTAGTTGAACTATTGTATATCTTGATTTCAAGGAGTGTTATTAATAAGATTTGCATCTCCATTTGAACATATTGAGCTATTGTGTTACTCAATATTTCTAAGACAAAAATTTATTTTTTGTTGATTCAAAGGAAATGGAAGGACAACAAGACCAAGTAGCTATGTTCAGGGATTTGATGAGAGCGGTGCATGATATTGGTAGGCATCAAGCACAAATACCTCCTCGGAATGGATCGGAAAATGCCAACAACACGGGTTCAATTTTGGAACAATTTCACCATTTTAAATATCCTTCTTTTGATGGCAAAGCTAACCCTTTGGTAGCCGATGAGTGGTTAAGAGGACTGGAACGGATCTACGAACACATGGCATGCACTGAAGGTATCATATGCCAAATTTATGCTGGTTGGAGCAGCACAACGTTCTATGACTTAGGCACAGGAATAAGTGATGACAAAGTACTTTCCCAATCTTTGAGGGATCGGATAGAGGCAAAGTTCCTAGAGCTGGAACAAGGAAATATGTCGTTCGATGAGTATGAAATGAAGTTTGAACAACTTTCTAGGTATGCTACATATCTTATGGACACCGAGCCAAAGAAGATTAGGAGGTTCGAACTAGGATTGTGTCTAGAAATTGGAGAAATCATGGCATCTCACCATATGACTACCTATAGTGAAGTGCTTCAGCGGGCTCAGTCAATTTCTGATCGTTTAGAAATGGATCGGATAGCTGAGAAAAGTAATGAACCTTATGGGCAACGAAAATGGAATGGATCGAATAAAGGGAAATGATTTAGACAATTTAAGAAAGTCAATATAGGATCAGGGTTAGGATCAAACAAACCAAATAAAGTTACTCCACGATACCCTAAATGCAACAAGGCCCATGGTGGAGATTGCTTGTTTGGGAAAATGTGTGCTATCAATGTGGCCAGGAAACCCATTTTGCGGCGGACTGCAAGGTATACCCACCTTAGATAAACTATGAGCAGGGCAAGAAAGTGAAAGCCAAAGTTTTTTATTTAACCCGGGGAGAGGTAATGAAGGATCCGAACGTAATTGCATGTATTCTATCAATATTTGAAATACATGCATATGTTATTATAGACTCGGGGGTTACGATTCATTTATATCTGCTGCATTTATTGCTAAATCATAAACTGCATGTGAAAAATCCAAGAGTGTTCTAGACATTTCCATCCCATCCGGTAGAATTTTGAACACCAATCAAATAGCTAGGACAATAAAGTTAGAAATGAATGGAAAAGAATTTATAGTTGATATATACCTTCTAGACATGAAAGACTTCGATATTATTCTAGGAATGGACTGGTTGAAAAGCAACCATTTAGTGTTTCGAAAAGAAGTAATTTTTCAAAAGCCTAGATAGGAAAAGTTTCAATTTTTTGCCGTACGAGGTAAGTCTTTACCTCTTCTTGCGTCGACCATGAAAGCAGTAAAGATGTTAAAGAAAAGATTTTGGTAAGGATTTCTAGTGAGTATAGATGGAACTCGGTAATCACATGTTATTGTTGGTAATGTACCGATTGTACGAGATTTCATTGATGTATTTCCTGATGACTTACTTGGCTCACGACCTGATAGACTATTGAGTTCATAATTGACCTCGTACCTGGAGCAACTCCAGTGTCTAAATCTCCATACATGATGTCGCCAAAAGAACTACAAGAATTAAAGATATAGTTGTAAGAATTATTGGATAAAAGTTACATTTGACCAAGTGTATTTGCTTATGGTGCACCATTTTGTTTGTGAAGAAAAAAGATGGATCGACGAGGTTGTGCATTAATTATAGGGAATTGAATCCGTTGATTATCAAGAACAAATATCCCCTTCCTCATATTGAAGTGCTCTTTAATCAACTGAAGTGTGCAACAGTATTTTCCAAGATTGATTTAAGGTCGGGCTATCATCAGTTGAAAGTGAAGGCGGATAACATTTTAAAAGCGGTTTAGAACTCGCTATGGTCATTACGACCTCACGATAATGCTCCTACAGTATTTATGGATTTGCTGAATAGAGTATTTTTCATCAGTATTTAGATCAATCTGTCATTATCTTCATCGACGACATTTTGGTGTATTCAAGAACAACTTAAAATAGTATTGGAGACATTATGAATGGATAAATTGTATGTCAAATTTAAGAAATGTGAATTTTACCTTGATCGTATAGTTTTCCTTAGCCATGTGGTTATAGTACAAGGAATTGGAGTAGACCCTACTAAAATTGAAGTGGTAACCAACAGGTTTAGACCAACGAATGTAGGTAAAGTTTGTAGTTTCTTGGGACTAGCTGGTTATTATTGGAGATTCATTGAGGGATTCTTCAAATTAGCTGGGTTGATGACCCAACTAACTAGGAAGGACGTAGAATTTCAATGGACTGAGAAGAGTGATGAGAGTTTTCAAGAACTAAAACAAAAATTGGTTACAACTCCATTTTTAGCTATACTAGAGGGTTCAGATGGATTTGTTATAACTATCGTGCTTTCCAAAAAGGTGGTCACATGATTAGGATAACTATCTCACTTTCCAAAAATATGACGTCACTACCTTTGCGAGGAAAGTGCGATAGTTATACTAATCATAAGAGCTTGAAATACTTTTTCACTTAAAAGGATTTGAATATGAGGCAAATAAGGTGGTTAGAGTTAGCTGAGGATTATAACTGCACTATCCATTACCATACCGATAAGGCTAACGTAGTCACAAATGCTCTCAGTAGGAAGATAGTGGGACAACTAGCAGTTTTACCCACAACTCAAGTGCAATTGATAAAGGAGTTCGATAAATTGAAATTAGAAGTTGTCATTGTCATTCCGCCACTCGAGTTACTGCAAGGATTATAGCTTTAAAGATTCTACCTACTCTTAGAGATCAAATCAAAGACGCTCAGAATAATGGCCCATTTTTGAAAAAAAAATCAAGACGGAAGTTGGTACAAGTAAAAGAAAAGGTTTTGCAATAGCAGATGACAATGCTTTGATGTTCGAGAAAAGGTTATGTATACCGAAAGACGAAGGGATAAGAAAAAAGATATCAGAGGAAGCTCACTATGCCACGTATGCTGCACATTCTGAGAGTACTAAATTGTATCGAGACCTTCGCGATATATTATGGTTGAAGATTATGAAAAGAGTAATTGGTCTCTTTGTTAAGAAGTGCATAGTATGTCAGCAAGTTAAAGCAGAATATCAAAGACCATCGATGCCATTAAATCAATTAGAAATTCTGGAGTGGAAATGGGAGCAAATAACCATGGATTTTGTTGTAAGTTTTCCGAAATCAACGAAAGGACACGATGTCATCTAGGTAATTGTGGACCGATTGACAAAGTCAGCTCATTTTCTTCCCGTAAGAATGAAATGCAGTATGGATCAATTTGCCCAATTGTAGTTAAGGAAATTATTAGGCTGCATGAAGTTCCAGTATAGATAGTCTCAGATCGAGATCCAGAGTTTACTTTCAAATTTTGGAAAAGCATGCATAGATATATGGGGACATTTTTGAATTTCAGCATTGTCTGTCATCTTCAATCTGATGGACAATCTGAAAGGACTATTCAAATCTTAGAAGACATGCTTCGAACATGTGTACTAGATTTGGATGGTTGTTGGGAGTCACACCTATTGTTAGTGGAGTTTATGTACTACTATTGGAATGGCTCCTTATGAAGTCCTCTATGGTAAAAGGTGTAGATCACCAGTTCATTGGAATGTAGTCGGAGAAAATTGAATTTTAGGTCCAGAAGTTATTGCAATGACAGTATGAGCAATTGATAAAATTAGAGACAGAATAAAAACTACTCAAGATAGACAGAAAAGCTATGCTGACCAACGAAGAAGGTCGGTAGAATTTGAAGTTGGTGAGAATGTGTTTCTTAAAGTTGCACCAACAAAAGAAGTTTTTATATTGGCAAGAATAGAAAGTTGAGACCTCGATTTATAGGTCTTTTTGAAATTCTAGATAGAATTGGGAATGTAGATTATCGTCTAGCATTGCTACCTGAACTATCGGCAGTACATAATGTATTCTACGTATCAATGTTTAGAAAGTATGTACATGATCCAGAACATGTGTTAAATTATGATTCATTGGAAGTACAAAAAAATCTAACGTATGAAGAGGCTCCTTTGGAGTATCAAAATAAAAGTACATGCATTAAAAAATAAGGAAGTTGCCTTAGTTAATATTTGATGGAAAAATCATAGAGTTGAAGAGACTACCTGGGAGAAAGAATATGAAATAAAAATCAAGTATCCAGAGCTTTTCGACTAAATAAGGTAATTTCGAGAACAAAATTATTTTAAGGAGGAGGGATGTAGCACCCCGAATTTTAATTATATTTTCATTTGGTCTAAAAGCCTTGTCGTCACGCTAAAGTCTAAAAGTTGAAGTGACAACACAAACCACTTATTTACAGAAATGATTTATTTTGCTTATGTATACTTTTTAGAATTTATCGTAATTTATTTGGGTCAAATATTTATTTGGGTAGAATATTTAAGTTTTTTAGCTATTGATAAAAATATATTGATGTTATACTCATTTTGTAGCTTGTGCTAAATAACATAAATTGGCTCAAGAAGAAATAATTTTGGACTAGTCATATTCAAGTTAATTTGATAAAAAGAAAAATAATCTAAATCCTATATATATATTAAATTGAATTACTACTTCTGGTATGTTTATTAGAATTTGAAAACCATAAATCATTCACTTTTGTATAATAAATTCATTTAGCTATTTTGTTACTCCAACACTCAACCGTCTCATGATTGATTGGAATGTCCACCATGATTGATTTGAAATAAAGAATAAATTAATTAACTTGTTGAATTTTCAAACCTAACGTATGACCATTTGAGTTTCTAATTAAATTGGTAAACTGATACAAGTGGATATTATATATATAATATGTGTGAGTAGTATTTTTTTTTTCCCCTTTACCTATAATTTTCACACGTTAAGACACACTTATTTTATTTCCTCAACTGCATTCAAAATTTTACAAATTGGGTTTCATTCTTTTACAAACATTCTGTCCGATTTTGATTATTGTCAATTGAGGTAAATTCTTATTTTCATGATGTTTATACAAATTTTTGACATGAAATACTTAAGGCCTCGGATCGATTTCTATGTTAAATGTTTCGGGATGGACCGTTATGTCAATATGTTAAATCTTATGGGATATGAGAATTCTTAAGAAATTCTTTGAGCTATTGGATATCGTAACTAGTTTGCTTTAAATCTAAAAATGCCGGTATGTTATGTCATTTTATATTTATATCTTGTTAATAGGATTATAAACATTTTTTATTGAGTGTTTTCAAAATAATCACTTTTATAATAATATTTCAGATTAGAACATGTCGTGTGGACGCGTAGAAAATTGATCAAGTGACACTCATGGGGTCGCCAAGTAAAAAAAAAAAAATTAGAAAATATTATTGCAAAATTTTATTTTAAGAATAAATTTTATTTTAATTTCCGTGCATATTATTTTAGTAGTTTTGTTGTATTTAAGATTTACTTATATATGTAATTTCTTGTTTAAATTGTTGAATTCAAGATTTATCGATCAAATCAAAAATATTTGTTTTATATTGTTAAATTTAGAATAAACTAGATAAGAAAGATTTGGTAACACTTCAAATCCAAAATTCTAATTAAAAAAAATATATTTAGTAGATTTGGGGGCGTTACAATTAAGCTTTACGGGACCTCAACACGACCCACAAATTTTTAAAAAAAATTGCTTTTACAAGTGAAACTTCTCTCTTAATAAATGATATGATCACAATTAAATAACAAGAGAGAAATAGGTGAATACTTTAATAGATAGTAATGGATGAAACTCAAGTTTTAGGTGTGAAAAATATTGATGTGTAAAATGATTTTCAAAAGTTTTTCAAAACTAAAATGATTTGATAATAATGAATGAGATGAGATGAGAAATCAATATAATTTTACTCAAATATCTCACTTGAATGCTCTTTAACAAGTGAGTTAGTATTTATAATAGTTGAAAAAGGTAAAAAATTTCGCTGAACCGAACGACCATTTTAGCCGTTGCTCATCAGAAGTCAGAATGGTCAAAAAATCGACCGTTCCGGATGAGCTGGACGTCCGGATGGGCTAAATTTTTTCGACTCCTCTCGTTTGTTTGTTTGAAACAATGTAAACTTATAAATAACGTTTTTACTTGATTTCTCAAAGTAAGTAATTCGGGTAGGTTTGAAAATTAAATTGAAATTCTTACCTTTGAAAAATAAATTTTTTGCAAACTTTTTACGAAGTGGGTTTTTTTCCCGTGCATAAAAATCCATTACTTGAACTTATTGAGTTATTGTTAAGGATTAAAGTATTTTACCTTTATAAATGTGCTCAAACATCTAGTTTTAATATTTTAAATTGATTTGGCACGAGTGCTCAATTCGTGCTCGATTTATCTCCGATTGTAAACTCTCGAATTCATCTTAAATTTTATTGATTGTCAACTGCAAGTTTTTTGATAGCAATTGTTTTGTCTCCAATTTGATAACATGTAACAATGAAAACTCGAATATTATATATAAAAACACTTTGTTTGTTAGAATCAAAATATAAGATCAGGTCAACAAGTTGATGTACATGTAATATGATTGTTTTTCTCATTCATTTTTTAGGGCATCTATGATTTATGGTCCATGTGTCTTATACCCTTGTGTAGTAGGGATTAAAATTAGATTTTTAATAGATTTTGATAAAAGTTGATGAAATATTTTGTTAAAAAGTTGTGTTATTCATAAAATATGTGATTAAAATTAATGATTGACTTTAACTTATTTATATATACTACAGTGACAATTTTAAATTTTCAGCCCTCCTTAACAAAAATTCTAGACCCACCCCTAGATCGAAATAAATTGAATGGAGTTCGATAATCGGTGAACAAAAGATTGATCAATAATTTATGAAATTAATCAATTTTATTAAATTTAAAAATGAAATAAAGCTTTTTCAATGCCTAGTTTAAACATTGCAAAAATCGAGTTTATTAAATCATTGACTTTATTTTAGATTACTACTTGCTCATTCAAATTAAAAAAAGAAAAAATGGAAACCATACCAGAATTAGAATCTAACTTTCCTGTTACTGTTAGTTTTTCTTATAAACTTATGGGTAAGTCAGTTATAAAAGATACATTTTTTGTAGTTTTTCTCTTTCCTTTAATTGTTTTTCCTTTTCTGCTATTCATTTTCATTGGATTGAACTTAGTCTATATGATAATTATATGATATTAAATGATAGTCTCAATTAAATGAGTAATGTGACTTTGTATTTAAATGAATTTATTATTTAATATTGACACTTGCACTGAGGCCGAATCCCATGGTGAATAGGGGTGCAGCAGGGGTAGAACCAGCACCTGGCAGTCCCTGCGGCCGCCCATGCTGGATCCGTCGGGAACAATTTTTTTTGTTGACAATAGTTAAATATTTAGAATATATAGCTGATAATTCATGTTACTTTCAAAAATCCCCCATAGCTCATTTGATAAGAGCTAGCATTTTCATTCTATAGGTCTTGGGTTCGAGTTTCTTCCAACCAATCTATTATGTAATAATTTTAGTTCTAAAATCTTTACCAAAATTAGCGGGATAGGAAGAGGTTCAAACCTTTGACCTTTTCTGAGGATTATTGACAGATTTACTATGACAATTGATGTATTTGATACCTAAACTAAACAAAATAATATATAGTAAGTTTTAGTGGTGTTAGTGCAATTGTAAAAATTCAAACTCGCTCTTCCTTTAAATTAACTTGGCTACAATGTTATTTGATGAATATTGTTAACTCATATAA